>PVJH01009210.1:0-80530 GCA_004026705.1 Nesogale talazaci | reverse complement strand
GTCCCTTCTACAGGGAACCAAGGACATAAATTTTTAATAAAATCAAAAAACTTAAACAAATTCTTTTTCTTAACCTTTACTCCTCGCGTCTTTAAAACTTCAGTTAACTGTACCATATATTCCTCATGCAAACTTAATTCTGGTACCACATTTTCCTCATATGAACTTGATTCCTGCCCCATTATTAAGTGCTCTACCCTCTTACCTTAAAGCCGAAACTGCAGCAGGCTCCCACAGTGGCTCTGTTATCGGATTTCCCAAGTCGCTAGCTAGCTTCTTCAAGCACTTTTCCTCACTGGGTCCTCTGTGTCCAGGCCTCACGGTTTAGGTGCCACGTGTCCCGGCCTGCGGGGCTGTAATTCGCAATTCCTGGAAGGAGGAGCAGGAATTGGAGGGACAGGAGACGTGAGAAATGGAGACAAGACAGGATTCTGATCAAGTCTCATTTATTTGGGAGAAGTAGACTGGTTTTATAGGGCAGGCAAGCTTGGGCATTTAGCATATAGTTACTGACAAGTGAAGGTCAACAAGTCTGCAATCAAGCTTCAAAAGGCAGGGCTGTTAACAGTTACAAAGGTAACTACAAACCTCAGGCAACAAACTGCAACACAGTTCAGGCATATCTGGCCTGTATCCAGGTCAAGCATGTCCGCTGGATGGCTCCGGACACTCATACAACTCTCACCACGATCTGTACATATGTTCATTGTATGCAAAACACACTTGTACACTTGTTGCCATCATCCTTCTCAAAACATTTTCTTTCTACTTAAGCCCTTGGTATTAGCTCCTCCTTTTTCCACTCCCCCGCTGCTCCCTTCTCCCTCATAAGCCTTTGATAATTTAGAAATTGTTATTATTGTCTCATATTTTACACAGTCCGATGTCTCTCTTTACCCACTTCCCTGTTGTTCGTACTCCAGGGAGGAAGTTATATGTAGATCCTTTTTATTGGTCCCCTTTCTACTCCACCTTCCTTCCACCCTCCAGATATCACCCCTCTCACCACTGGTCTTGAAGGGATCATCTTTCCTGGATTCCCCATGTTTCCATTTCCTATCTATACCAGTGTATGTTTTCTAGTCTAACAGGATTTGTAAGGTGCAATTCAGATCATGATAGTGAGAGGGAGGAAGCATTAAAGAACTAGAGGAAAGTTGTATGTTTCATCATTGTTACACTTCACCTTAAGTGGCTTGACACCTCTCCATGACCCTTCTATAAGGGAATGTTCCATTACCTATACATGGGCTTTGGGTCACCAATCTGTACTACCCCCTCATTTACAATAATATAATTTTTAGCTCTTTGATGCCTGTTACCAGATACCCTCAATACCTCGTGGTGACACAGACTGGGGTGCTACTTCCATGTGGGCTTTGTTGCTTTTGAGGTGCATGGTCACTTGTTTACTCAAACCTTTAAGACCCCAGATGCTATATCGTTGATAGCCAGGCACCATCAGCTTTCTTCACCACTTTTGTTTGTGCACACATTTGTCTTCAGTGATTGTGTCAGAAATGTGAGCATTAAGGAATGGCAATGTAATAGAACAAAGTGTTCTTGCATTGAGGAAATACTTGAGTGGAGGTACAAGGTCCATCTGGTGCCTTAATGCTAACCATATAAGTTTATGCAGTAGATCTATTTCCCATCATCATATATAAATATATTCATGCATGTTTATGCCTGTATTTAGACTCTGTAGATGCCCTTTGCCTCGCAGTTCCCTCCTCTATTTCCTTCTACTTTCCTCTTATTCCACTATCATGCATATCCCCCATTTGAATTTCTGTAATTTTTCTCTATTACCTTATTCCTGATAAATTCCTATCAGGCCTGTCTCTGATCTTGGATCATTTGTTGTTTCCCTACCCCACAGATTGAAAAGACCACCTCCTTTCCCACACTTCCACACCTCCCATGTCCCCACAGAACTATCAGTCAGTCCATTGTTCGCTCCTCCTGATTTTTCATCCAGCCTGTCTTATCTAGATAGACCTGCAGAGACAACAATATGTACAGAAAAATGAGATCTCAACATCGCAAGATGAGGTGACAAAAGAAAACAAATTGTTGACAAAAACAACAAAAACCCAATGTCCAGAAAACTATATAAATAAATAAAATAATAATAACAAAAGAAAAACTTGCAAAAAGTTCAAGGTCTGTTTGTTGATCTTCAGTAGTGTCACTCAGTTGAATCTGATAGGGTGCCACATCCTGGTCCCAAAGTATATGTTTGGCATTCCCCCGAGTACTTCATGTTCTGTCCCTCCTGCTGGTCTGCTGCACATCCTTGCCTCAGTGTCGTGGGGTCAGACTGGGTGCACTTCTGACATTGCTACTCCAATGGTGTCCTCGTAGGCCTGAGGGCAGTGAGGGACATTGTGTTTCATGCTGAGGCTAGCAATATGGTCCTTTCTGTGCAATGGCTGTTCTGAGTGGGAAGGTTGTTCTCAAGGTTCAGTGGGTCAGGATATACTCCCCTCTCTCTTCCTCCCCCTTCATTAGCTCTCCTGTGCTCTGGTCAGAAATGTTCCTCTCTGTGAGCTGCAGCCTCTATGCTGACCTCCAAAGCAAATTCCCCTGAGGCAGCTGTCCACGAAGTTGGGATTGGGGTTGGGCCATCAGCTCCACACCCCCCCCCCACTTGCTCCCCGGTTCATGCTGTTATGTTGCCTTCACATCCTGGAACACCGGGTTTAAGTATGGTTCCTCTTTCCTCGTGGTGATATAAACAATGCCCTCCCCTTGGATGGGTTAGTTGCCCATTCCCCACTACACATTGTCATCTCACCCCCCACCTCAGTTGGCTACCATATGTAGCCCTAAATTTGGTCTGGACCCTGCCACTCTGCTGGACCTCACCCCAGGAATTTCTGTACACCATAGCTGTTTCCCTACACCTATCTTATGCCCTTTTTGTGGTTTTTTGGTTTCTTTTAAGCTTACATTAACAGGCTCATGTTATACTTGTGCTTTTGCTCTTGGCTTACTTCACTTAGCACAATTTCTTCCGGTTCTTCCCCTGCATTGATGTGCTTCATGCGTTCATCTCTGCTTCACAGCAATGCGTAGTACTTCATTGTATGT
The DNA here is from genome assembly GCA_004026705.1 of Nesogale talazaci. Classification (NCBI taxonomy): domain Eukaryota; kingdom Metazoa; phylum Chordata; class Mammalia; order Afrosoricida; family Tenrecidae; genus Nesogale; species Nesogale talazaci. The sequence continues at coordinate 77,434 of PVJH01009210.1, read as the reverse complement.
ATTTACCCCAACTTTTTAATCCACTTGTCAGTTGATGGAAATTTGGGTTATTTCCAACTCCTTGCAATTGTGAACTGCGACATGATGAACATTGGAGCACAGATGTCTGACTGTGGTTTTTTTTCTTTTCCCTTCTGGGTACATGCCCAGTAGGGGGATTGCTGGGTTGTATGGTAACTGAATTTCCATCTGTTTTAGATATTGCTGAATTGATTTCCATAGTGGCTGTACATACCTAAGGTCCACCCGCCATGGGTGAGAGTTCCTGTCACCCCACCGTCCCTTCAACACTTGTTGCTTTCTGATTTTTTTAAATGGGCTTTCTTGAAGGGTGTTAGGTGGTATCTCAATTTAATTTGCATTTCTTTAGGGCTAATGATCGGGAACATTTTCTCATATTTTTATTAACCATTTGGGGTTCTGCCTCTGTAAAACTTCTGTTCAGGTCTTTTGCCCATCTTCTCAGTGTCCAATTAGTTTTTTTCTTTTTGGAAGTTATCAGGGTATTGAAGATTTTAGTAAAAGTTCTTTGTGTCATTGCTAAAGATGCTTTCTCAGTCCATAGTCTTCTAAATTTGTCTGCATTTCTTTATGTTTGGCAGCTCAATTATAGAAAAATGAGTTTTCCACATTCATGCTCCTTCTGTTTTGTTGTGGTGTTTCCTGGATTATATATTCACATAGTTCCAGGAGGAAAGCAGGGAATTACACTGCTTGCATTAAATGCTGCTTATAGTCATTATATGTTTCTTTGTTTGGGGGTGTTGCCATGAATAAGACATAAAGATACTGAAAGCCTCGTCTATACAAATCTTCAATAAACTTTTACACACTATAGCTTCAGCTATCACAACTTTATAGCATATAGTATATAGGCTAATTTTTACTCATTTGTAATGTGATTTGTCATCTGATTTTGCTGTCCTTTGTAGTTTTTTGGGGGGGAGGGGCATAATGGAGGGTAGGAAGCAATAATGAAGAAAAGGAAAATTGTATATTTCATTGTTGCTACTAGCTTGTCTCTTACTTGTGACCCTTCTGTAACAAGATGTTCAATTGTCTATAGATGGGTGTTGGGTCTGAACACAGCACTCCCCCTCATTCACATTAATATGGTTTTTTGTTCTGGGTCTTTGATATCTGTTCCCACTAACACCTCATGGTTGCTTCTCAGCTTGTTATGACTGTTTGTTTATCTTCAATCCTTTAAGACCCCAGATACTACCTCTTTTGATAGCTGGGCACCATCATCTTTCTTCACCCCATTTGCTTATTTTGTCCTCATTTATCATGTCAGGAAAGTGAACATCACAGAATGCCAAGTAATTAGAACAAAGTGGTCTTGCACTGAGGAAGTCTTGAGTAGAGGTCCAGTGTCTGTCTGGTACCTTCATATTTAACATATAAACATATGTATTTCCCCATCATATATAAATATATTTTCATATGTGTATGCCTATACTTAGACATGAAAATGATGATGGCAACTTGTACAAGATATGCTTGACATAGGGATATATGTATGGATTATGACAAGAACTGTACATGCCCCAATAAAATAATTTTTAAAAACTTAAAACATATTAGTGAGTGTCTCAGAATTTAGACAACATCTTCAAAAAATATAGTATATTCCTTGGAATGTTGGACATATCTTCCTCTATACCATTGCCTTGATTTTGATAACTACAGATATTGCTTTTATCTCTTAAGCTTTTAGTCATTTTCTTCATTTTTTTCTCCAGAAATTTGAATCTTCAAAAAAGATTTATTGTAGATGGACCAAATTTGTTTCAAATGTATTGACTATTTAATGGAGGTTCTCTGCCAAAGAGAGCAATTTGCAAAAGTGATTGCTTAGCAATAATCAGTATGTTTTCAATTGAGGCTTTCATTCACAAAAGAAACAAGTATTTCTTATTTTTTAATGTTTTGCTTCAGTGACTGAAAGTCCATTTTCCTGGGCCCCAGGTGTAATGCCACTGCCTCGGCCTCCTGGGCTTTTTGCATTGAATTTTTGAATAAGACTGATGGGTTTCACAGAAACACTCCTATTTATTTCATGTTACTGAATACTCATGTTACATGAATACTGAATTCATGAATACTGAATACTTATTTCATGTTACTGAATATGTTATGAATACTAACATAATAGAACCAAATTATTCTACTGCTTCTATTAGGAAAGCATATTTCAGAGTTCTATTTACCATATAGTTCTTTATACATAAAATTAATGAAAGAAAGATTTATTTTTGGTCAACTTAAAGACTATGCTCATTGAATCTGAATTTCCCAACTATGAAAGAATTTTCTGAAAAGTGCTTGAATTAGCTAAAATGGTTCATCTTATTTATACCATTATTACATATATTTTGCACTATTCTCTCTAAGATTTTGATTTGCTTCAGAAACCAAATTAATGAGAACTGTTATTGGGGAATTATTTACAAGTGTTATTTAGGAATTAATGTATAAATATTTTCTTTTGAAGATAAAATAAAGCAACAATGTTTAAGGTACCATGTAGATTTTTTCTTTCTTTTTCTTTCTTTCTGATCCTGCTATATACACAAAGACTGTTCTTTGGTTCAATAAACTGTCAATCATTAGAGATTGACTAAAATTTCTTTACTCTGGCAAGAGTTAAAGTTCAGAAGAAATATTTTCAACAAGAAATTTCAAGTGAACAGATCATAGTCTCTCTTTTTCAGTCGATATTTTTAATCACTAACATACACATATTATGATAATAAAGATTGGTAAGAATTTTTAAAAAAGAAACATACTGCGGATGAGTAAAGATAGCAGACTTCTACAAAACATGGTTTTAGGTACAGCAAAGATATTTTAATAACCTTGTAAGATAGTCCAGTTATGTAACTGAAACTAGAAAATAATGTGATAAGTGATTAGGAGGAATTATTTCAAGGTTTTTTTTAAATTTGAAAGTTTTTTTATTGACCGCAGTGATTTTCTAATTATCCAAGAACATTACATTCCAGTAGACTTATGAATTACCTACCATGTCTTCAAGTCATCAAGTAGCTGGGATAAAGTGTTTTGTTTTCAGGTCCTTGTGTGGTGCAAACTGTTCTTGGATATTAACTAAAAGGTTGATAGTTCAAGTCTGTCTTGTGGTGTCTTGCCTGCTGACACCTTAAGGTTAAAAACCACTCTCCTTCTAATTGATTCTGATTCATAGTGACCTAAAGGAAGAGTAGAACTTCACCTGTGGACTACTCTGCAGGAGTAGAAAGCCTCATATTTGTCCATGAGACAACAACCATTTAAACAATATGCTGTGTGGTCCTACTCTGAAACATGTGGGAATGCCATATGTTTGGGATGAGTAAATGACATAGGACACGTGAAGTCTTATGGTATTAGCAACATGATTCTTTCATCTTGATAATGATGTTAAAGAGATAAAATAATGTCAACCCATGAAAAAATTTAAATTAGTTATTTCCTTGTATTTCAGTTCTGCACTTAATCAATGATTTGGGGGATTTACATGTCACATGTAACTAGTAAAGCTCTGACACAAACTGTTACAGATTTTGAAAAACACTATAAGTCCCTGGAGTATCTTTGTACTAGACTCTGCTACAAACAAAAATGCCCATTAAGAGTCCTTATCATTTGTCTTTTGCTACCGTGTAGTGTCTTGCATGATGCTGTGATGTCAGAAGCTGTGCCACTTATATTTCCAACAACAAGATCTCCCGAGGTGAATAAACTTCATTGGAGCATTGAGACTAATAACAGACTATACAGGAGTTCATTTGTGAGGGACTAGCCACTGAATAGCTTTGAAATAGTGTAGAGCACAGTCAAATATAGTGATAGAAGATGAGCCTCTAAGGATCGAAGGCACTCAAAATATGACTGGGGAAGAACCACCTTCTCAAAGTAGGTGGGAGTAGGTGCCAGAGAGATGATTCTCACAGAACAAAATGTTGCTTTGTCCTGTGCCAACCTCACAATTGTTTTACGTCTCAGTCCATGAAGGCAGCCATGGTGTCAGTTATGTCACTGAGGGTCTTTCTCATTTTTACTGACCCTCTGTGTTAGTTGGGATAAACTAGAAAAGCAAATTCGTAGACACTATAAGAAAGAGGCTTATATACAAGAACAATTGAATATTGATAAAATGCCCCAGCCCAGTCCAGATCAAGTTCATAAATCCAATATTGGCCAATATATATGATACCAATATATAAAATCCTCTTCAAACTCATGAATTACATGCAATGACACTGAATGCAGGATGATAACAGACTAGTTGGTGCCAAGTCTTTTTGTATACAGTGGCTATAGAAGCATCTCAGCACAGGGCCAACAAGCATAGTGACATCTGTCTTGTCAGTAGAGTATCTCTCAGGAAATGAACAGAGAGAAAGACTTGTCTCCAGTATCCAAGGAGGAGAAAACAGTATTTCTCAGAATTCTCAGGAGATGGTCAGGCCCACACAGAGGTCTCCATGGCTATCTCTGGATTGACAAGCTAGACCCCATCCCTACACTCTTACTCCTCAAATTGACACCAGATTACGTAACTTTCATACCCTCCATATTACCACACATAATATTCTTTTCAGAAACTGGGCTTTTTATATAACAGAATCAAAGTATTTGAGACTAAATCATACCACCCTCACTTCTAAGTACCACCCTGACTGTACTTATTCCAAGACAAATTTGTTTGCTCTTCTGATTGTCTGTTCTTTTCAACATTCTCTATCAACACTATAATTTGGAGTACATCAAGTCTTCCATAGTCTTCCTTATTCACTGTCCAGATTTCACATATATTTTAAGACACTAAAAATGCCATGTCTTATGACAGGGCAGCTAGTCTCAAAGTGGCTGTGTTGAACAAAGCCTGCAGATTTCCCCACTGCCTATGTCTCAGTCTGCAGATTTCTCCACTGGAATACATCATTTTCCTTCTTGACTGATTCTTCCATGAGCATTGATTGAGGCTCCAAGCAAAATTCCATCCTTGACAATGTCAATCTTTACTGTTGGTTATGCTGTTGCCTATGGGTTGAGTTGTTAATATTTTGTTTTTCTTTTAAGTTAACTTACAATCCATAGTGAAGAATTCAGTCCCTGAGCTCCATCAATAAGAACATCAAGTCTCCCTTATTTTTCAGTCAGAAAAACTGTGCCATGTGGATATCACAGGCTATAAAAGAAAAACCACTTAGCTGGCAGTTTGTTGTCCTGTGGTGGCTTACATATTGCTGTCATATTGGAAGCTATGGCATCTGCCTTTCAAATATCAGCAGGATCAACTATTTTTTTGTGAGCACCACTGTCCCCTGGTGGAAGTAGGAGGCCCAGCCTTGCTCCTGGATAACTGCTGCTGGATTTGAACCACCAACCCTGTGAGCTGCAGTCCCGCAAACAACCACTATGCCACCAGGGCTTATCCCCAGGGTCAACTATTATGAACAAGTTTCAGCTGAGTCTCCAGATGAAAAATAGTATGCAAAGGAGAAATACGCTATTGATTTTTTTCTGTCATTATTAGGGAATAGTCACCGAAAATTGTTAAGAAAAAAATTTCAAAGTCGAGTGGACCATAATTAAATGAATGGAGTAAAGTTTGAGACTTTCATTTGTTGATGGGAAAGTGTACAAAATAAGAAGGAAGAGTGCCAACAGCTATTACAAATTGGGACATGGAAAAATTTAGAGCAATGGAAATTGTAAAAAAAGAAATGGAATTCATAAATATTGATATCTTAGATACTAATGGCCATTTTGAGCCATCTAATTGTGTCACATAGGGCTTATGGATTACTATGTGAAGTAAAACAAATCCAAGAGTAACTGAAGATTTCTATCAATTTCTTCAGTTTGAAATTGGTCAAACATGCAATCAAGCTGCACTGATAGTTATTGATGATTGAAATGCAGATTCTAGAAACAAAGAACTGGAGGGAGGATCAGCCTTCACAACAAAATGGATCCAAGGGAGAGGTTGTGTAATTGAGGGGTAAATTAAATTGACACTAGGCAAGATAAAGCATGTAATGGTTTATCTCTTTCATGCTGACTTTAACCACGATGGGACCATAATGTAGTCTGTCACAGCCTTATATAATCTTGGGCATGCACGACAACAAGTAAATACACAACAGGAAGGGGAGGTATTAGAAGCATACATGTAAAAGGAGGGGGATGAGGTGGGGGTATATATGTAGCAGGAAGGTGGGACACTGGAGGCATACCTGTTACAGGAAGGTACAAGGTGGACAAGTTCTAGAGTCAAGATGGCAGCCTAACCTTGAGCTTTCCAGATTTGGCTTGACCTTAGATGTCTTTGAAATCTTTGCCAGGGAAACAAGCTATGATCCTTATCATAAGGGAGTGGGTTAGATTGTCTGCTGCTTTTGATGGCAGCTAACCTTTGGGAAGATAGCTTTCAAGCAGGTGACCTTTAAGAGTAAAGTGTGAGACCATATATTTTTAGGGGGTTAGGGGCATTGAGAATGACTTACTTAGGAGAATGTGACTGGAATGGATATCCAACTTATTAATGTGAAGGTCTCCCTGCACAGGAGCGCTGGTTTCTCAGATTCCTTAAGGCAGTGGTTCTCAACCTTGTAATGCCGTGACCCTTTGTCGTGGTGACACCCCAAAGTAAAATTATTTATTTTTCTGCATCATTGCCCTGGTGGGAGTACAAAGCCTAGATTTGAACTGTCAACCCTGTGGGCTGCAGTTCCACACACAACCACTGTGCCACCAGGGCTCAGCTAAGTAAAATGATTTTTATCGCTACTTCATAACTGTCATTTTTCTACTATAATGAATCGGGTGACCCCTGTGAAAGGGTCATTCAACCCCCAAAGGGATTGTGACCCATAGATTGAGAACTGCTGCTTTAAGATATAGCTGTGAGAATTTATCTGGATATACTCTCTTCCTGGTTTTCATTTTCCCACAAAGAAGGAACAATAATAGGTAAATATGAACTTAGTGAGAAATGACGCTGGAGATTTAATGATAATATAACAGAATAATAGATGGACCAACAATCTTTTCATGGCAAATACCACTTTTCAGCAACATAAACAGTGACTATACAAATGAAACTGACTGGATGGAATACCAATGAATCAATGGTAGAAGAATTGATGGTGAATCTCAAAATCAGCCCCGCATGCAGTCAGGACTGGCTGTGGAACTCATACATTACGTATATCTAAATTTAGGTTAAAGTTAAAAACATGGCCACAATAGCCAGAATAAACCTTTAGTATTTTCCACCTTGTGTTAAAGAATATATGAAATACAGATTTGTAATATTGAATCTAGTTACTTAAGACCAGATGAGTTGTGGGTTGATATTAAGAGCATCATACATGAAGAACAACAATTAAAATACAAGAAAGGCAGAAAGAACATGAGAAAGGGAAAAAGAAATAAGGAAGGAATGAAAAGTAGATGTCAGGAGAGACTCTAAAATTTCTTTTGGATGTAGAGTTGTTAAAGCAAATGAAATATGATGAAGTAAAAGCTGAACAGAAAGTTCCAAAAGAAAGTTTTTTAAAAAAAGTAAAATGCTATGATGAAATGTTCAAAAAATTGGAATTAGTAAGCCAGAAAGAAGGAATACCCTGAACATAGCTCACATGGAAAGAACTGAAGAAGAAATTCAAGCCTGGAGTTGGAATACTGAAAAATTCCAAGAGTAAAATTTTAATGATGCAGGATATATTAAAAGACAGTAGAAATACACTGAATCATTCAACCAAGAAGATATAGTCAAAATTCAACCATTAACATGACTTTAAAGTTTGACTTTGCATTAGTTGTATAAGTCACTGGCATGTGTCATCGAATATTTACTAATTGCTAGGCCAGCAGTTCTAGTTAGTACTAACTGCAAGGTTACCCGCTCAAGCACATCCAGTAAAACTTCAGGGATAATCAGTTCCTGCCAGTATAAAAACAAATAGCAAGTAAACCATATTCATTGCCATTGAGGCAATTCTTACTCATAGGCACCTGTTAGACTGCCCCTGTGGGTTTCTAAGACTGTACTTATTTAAGAGTGTAGAAAGCAATGACATTCTCCAATAATTGGTATGTTTGACTGCTGACCTCTATGAGACAGTTCTACTTTGACACATAGCATCATTATTGAATTGATGGCTTCTACAACAATATTCAAAATACTAACTCCCAGCTCAGCTACTTATTTATGGGAGCATGAACACATTTCAAGTTAAAGAATATTTATTTTCTATACAACAGACTATTGGGTGAAACATCAGTCAGATAATATTTTTCTTCAATAAAAAGAAAGGAAAGTTAATTGAGTTACTATATCCTCAAGTATTTTGGGTTTCTATTAACACTGAGGCTAAAATCACGTTCATAGTTTTAGATTAAGGTTTGTTTGTTTTCTAAATTATTGATTTCTGATTGTCAGATCTTTCTAACAGCTTGAAGATCATTGACAAGGATGCCATGCGGATGTTCCTCTCAAATGATCCTCTCTTCATGTTCAAAGCAAAGCTTCTGACAAAAGTAATGGAATCAGAAAAACTTAAGGGATGAAAGTTCATGGTTCTAAACTTTGAAATAAATGATTTCACAGTCCTACAATTTTGGCACAACAAAAATAAAACCAAATGTGAAAATGTGAGACCATCTATGTGACACACAAGTGAACATCTTTCTGATATTCTTTGCTGTCAGCAAGATCTCTTTGAGATGATCAATGGTATCACTTGTTCCCTATTCCTCTGAATCTTGCCTGAACCTCTGACAGCTCCCTGCCAATGTACTGCTGCACACGTGGTTGAAAAATCTTGAGCAAAATTTACTTTCATGTGTTAGCAATGATATGATTTCATAATTTGAGCGTTCTTTTCGGTTACCTTTCTAGGGGTTACTTTTCTAGTCAGCCAGGAGCTGTCTTCCAAATTTGCTGGCATAGATGAGAATGTGCTTCCAGTGTTTCACCAGCCTATTGAAACATTTCCATTGATATTCCATGAATTTTTGAAGCCTCGCTTTTGCCTAATGTTTCCTGGATAGCTTGAACTTATTCCTTTGGGAAATTCTAGCTCTTTTGCTATCTCCTGAAATGGTTGAATTATCAACTTGTTCTTTTATAAATGGTAGCTCTGTATATTCTTTCCATCTTCTATTTATGCATCTGCATCACCCAATACTTGCATGTGATATTAATGTTGGACTGACGTTTTTGGACTAGACTGGGTTGGAATGCTTTATTAATGTACCCTTACTCTTTATATAAAATTGTCATATATATATATATATGGATTTATTTCTTCAGTATATCCAGACTAACACAGATAGACACAAGGCAGTACTTTCTAAAGTGACCGGATATCCCGCTTTTTAATAATTTAACAATGTCCCATGACATTTTAAAATTAAAATAAATATTTTACAATACTATTTTGTAGTCTATGAACATTGTTGTAGCTCCATACAGAACAAATTTTTAATCAAGAACCCCACTCCCACCCCCCGGTCAATGGTGTCCTGCTTAAAATCTGCTCACTTTAATTTGGCTCGCAGGGACGTGTTTTCATTTTCTTCAGCTTCAATCTGTATTTTCATAAACAGACCATTTATGGTCTGTCCAAGCCAGCCATTGCCAGATTTTAGCTTCTGATATTGAGACTCCAATAAGATCTTTCCGCATATTTAGTCAGTATATTTGCTGTGTATTCTACCATGGGAAGTCCATGCTTACGGTCATTCTTTGAATTGTTGAAAAAGGCTATTTGCTATGAACAAATTGTTGGTCTTACAAATTCTATTATAAGGTCTCCAGCTTTGTTTCTATCACCAAAACCATATTTTCCAATTATTGTTTCTTCATATTTGTTTCCAGTTTTCTCATGTGTTTACTGAATGTGGCAAGGCATTTGATTGTGTGGATCATAACAAACTATGAGTCTTATTGAGAAAGCAAGTGCCCTCATTCTTCTATTCCATCTTCTTGAAGTTTTCAAGGATTCTGACTTGCTTGAATGCACAAGCAATGCTCACAGAAGACACAGTTAAGAGATCAAATGATGTACTGAATTCAGTACATCTGCTGCCTAAGACCTCCACAGGGTATTACAAAGCAAGAATTGTATTTTGAGGACTCTGCTGGATCTGACACAAAGCAAGGTGTTTTCAGTTGATTCCTATCCATGTGAAAGTTGGACATGGAAAAAAGAAAGCAGAAGAAGAATTGATGTGTTTGAATTGAGGGTATGGAGTAGAATATTGAATACCGAAAGTGTAATAAAGCACTACAATTATAAACAAATGTGTCTTGGAAGTACAGTCAGAGTGTTCCGTAGAGGCAAGGATGGTGAGAATTGGTCTCGTGTTTTGACATATCGTCAGGAGAGGCCAGTTTCTTGAGAAGGACGTCTTGCTTGGCAAAGCAGAGGGGTAGCAAAAGAGAAGAAGGAGAACAGCTAGATAGATGGACACAGTGACTGTAACAATTACCTCAGGCATCGGAACAATTGCACAGTTCACTCAGGACTGGACAGTTTGCTCTTTGGTGCGTAGGGCCACCTTGGTCGGAATTGACTTGATGAAACCGCACACTAAGAATTTGCTTTTTGGGGTTGAGCCCTGGTGGTGTAGTGGTTGAGTACAGGACTGTGGCCCACTGGCTTGGTGGTTCAAATCCAGCAGGAGCTCTCCAGGTGCAAGGCTGGGCCTCCCACTCCCCCACTCCCACCAGAGGGCAGTGATGCCCCCCCCCAAAAAAAAGAATTTGCTTATTACAGATGGACACTGGGCATCCACTCAAGTACTTCCTCAATGAAAGAACACTTTGTTCTATTAAATTGGTATTCCATGATGCTCACCTTCCTGACATGATTGCTGGAACAAATGTGGGCATAAGCAAAAGTGGTGAAGAAAGCTTATGGTGCTTGGCTATCAGAGATATAGCATCTGGGATCTTAAAGATTTGAAAGTAAACAAGTGGCCATTTACCTCAGAATCAACAAAGCCAACATGAAAGAAGCACATCAGCCTGTGTGACCATGAGGTGTCGAGAGTATCTGGTTTCAGGCATCACAGAAATAAAAATTATATCAATGTAAATGAGGGAGACTACAGATCGGGGACCCAAAGCCCATGTATAGGTAATGGGACATCCCCTTACAGGAGGACCATGGGGAGGTGTCGAGCCAGTTAGGGTGAAGCATAGCAATGATGAAACAGACAACTTTCTTCTAGTCCTTTAATGCTTCCTTCCCCCACTATCAGGGTCCCAACTCTACCTTAAAAATCTGACTAGATCAGAGAATGCACACTTGTACAGATAGAAACCAGAAGCAAGGGGAATCCAGAACAGATGATCCCTTCAGAACCAGTGGTAAGAGTGGTGATTCTGGTAGGGTAGAGGGAAGGTGGGGTAGAAAGAGAGAACCAACTCTAAGGTTCTCCATATAGCTTCCTCCCTGGGGTATGGACAACAGGGAAGTGGGCTGAGGGTGACATCGGTCAGTGCAAGATATGACAAAATAATAGTAATTTATAAATTATCAAGAATTCATGAGGAAGGGGGGAGAAAAAGGGAGGAGTCAATACTAAGGAGAAAAAAGGAGGAGTCAATACCAAGGGCTTAAGAAGAAAGCAAATGTTTTGTGAATGATGAGGGTAACAAATGTACAAATGTGTTTGACATACAATGGATGGATGTATGGATTATGGTAAGAGTTGTATGAACCCCCAATAAAATGATTTTTAAATGAATTTGCTTATTAACTATTAACTAGAATTGCCTTCCAAATTTAATATTCTTTTTTCCCCCAAGCCAAATTGTATCCAGCTTTATTAAAGATACTTTTTCATAAACAATCTTGGTATTCAGGCAGGACGTGGGCAGAGGATCGTTAACAGCATACAACAACTTTCAAACTCCCTTCTTCAATGGACTACCAAAATCAGAAAGCCACTATAAAACCCACCAACATCTTCAGTTGATTCTTGGAACGGGGAAAGTTTAGAGTGAAGGTTGACATTTCACATTTAGCATGTTGTTTTAACAACTTTTCACAAGCCGACTCTGACTTTCAGGAAATGAAATGAGCACGGCAGAACTAGACATCTAAGATCCACACTCTGAACAGAGGCATCCCTGCTCTGGTGAGGGATGCCGTCGGGATGGCGTCACTGGAAAGTCCAGATCACCTGATACAATGACAGCCAATGTTTTGAGGTCAGGTCCCAACAGGTCTCTGGGTTTATGGGAGTCAAGTCTATGCTGAAGGCAGAGAGGGAGAAGGTATGGAGGACGTAAAAACAAAACTGTACTTTCCCCCTCTCACAAGGTGTTTGTGCCGAGGTGGCTAACATGTGTCATTGTCAGGGAGTCCGTTCTGCTGGGAACCCAGAAGGAGTCTCTCAAAACTAGCAGGGCAAGGGGTTGCACCATCCGGCTTTGGAGACCGCCTATGAGTGACATTTGCCCCTCCCCCCCAAAGACAACAATGAAGTGTTCTGTGTGCTAACAACATAGCTTAAAAAAAAAAGTAAGACAAAATTCTGCATTTTTATAAAACTTGATAAAAAATAGTATTTCAAACTGTACAGTCACCAGAAGCACACAGTGATCAAAAACACACACGCTTCACTTGGCATCTCCAGCACCTTCAGCTTTCTGTACCTGGTCTGTTTTGGCGTCTCCTTTTTCCACAGGGTTGTTCCTATCCTTGCCCGCATCCGCTTTCACCTTTTTCCCTTTAGGCAGCTTCTCTCCCTTCTTGGCAGGGGCCTTCCTCGGCTTCAGCTCTGGCTTTGGGGGCGCGGATTTAGCAGATAGCCTTGCTAATCTCCTCTGAGGTTCATGCTTCACCTTGGTTTTATCTCCCTTCGCATCCCCTTCAGCCTTTCTCTTGGGCATGGTGGCGGTGGCGGCGGGGCGCAGGCGCTAGAGGCGGGGATTAGGCGGTGGGCAGGTTTTGGTCGATCCGGGGGTCGTTCTCGCCTCTTCTTCACACAGCTCCCAAATTTGATATTCTATTATTTTGAGTGAAATTGAAATGTTGGAGATATTTTAGCCAGAGATTCACTTTTGGGTCCCCTTCTAAGCCATACTCAACCCAAACTAAACCCATGCTCACCACCAACTAGCTGATTGCGACACCGTGATCTTATAAAACAGATTAGAAATGTCCCCTTGAGGCTGTCATGCTCGAAATATTCATGGGAGCACATAGCTTCATCTTTCTCCCACAAAACCGATGGTGAATTTGCACAGCTGACCTTTTAGTTAGTAGTTCAACACACCACGACACCTGGTTCAGTAGAATCAGGATGACAATTGGCAACTTGTGCATTCTATTCTGAGACTTAAAGCTTTCTTGATTTAAGCAGCATTGCCTAGCGCAGAATTAACATTCTGCCTGGTATAATTGAAACACGATTGTGAGTATCAATCTCTGCGTTCTGAGGGGATAATGAGCTTTCTATATGAACCTACAGATGTTCTATCGTGATGGATTTTTGAACTTTGAACTTTGAACTTTGAACCAGCACACTTCAAAGGATGTTTGCATTGGGAGACATTTCTTTTTCAGTAATATAGGAGAGGAATTTTAAAAGTTCTTGGAAAAACAGAGTGAAATGATAACAGAATTTTTCCACAAACATTCAGAAGCTTGATTTCTAGGGAATGGTTTATTTTCAGTTACTACACAGGTTCAGCTCAATTAAAAGAAATTAAAAAGATAAAATAAGAAACATGTATATATATTTGAAATTCATAATTAACAACTGATGAACCTGAATTATATTCAGAAAATAGAATACTGTGAAATAAACAGAATAACTTCAGAACACTTTTAATGTGATTTGAAAGTGATAAGTCACTAAACAGTGACTGTTGATATTGCTTGCTTGGAATATATTTTAGATTGCTAAAATTGTCCAATCTTAAATAAAAGGTATTAGGTTCTAATAAACTTAGGACCACATATCATCAATATTAGAATATATATTAAATTATTTATTTACTTAGCTTACCTGTAGATATAACAGAAGTCTCTATACATATAAACCTCTGAAAAATGTTTTATAACATGTATATGTTCCGTAGTAAAGGAATATCTTGCCCGGGAATATCAGCACTTTATATATTAACAAAATAGTGTAAATTATTTATTATTTTACTAGGTCTGATCAATAATTATACAGGAAACAGATTAGAAAATAGTATTTACTCTTTATATTAAAAAAGAAACAAAAGAAACAAACACAGATGGAAGTGATTCACCCTGAAATTAACTACTAGTAAGTCACATAACTGGCACTATAACCTACAATATCTCCTTTTTTAAAACATGTATACTTTAATACATGAGCCCTTCTCCTCTGTTTCTGTGTTCTCTTGTATCTAACAACCTGCTCCTGTGACTCTTAAGAGACCTGTGTCCTGAAATCTGGAGCCACTATGCCTGCCTGCACAGGGAACCAGAAATGTTGGAGCTTTGTTTTCAGCGTGGGACTGTCCATAGTCAACGATTAGAGCTGGAAGAATAAACACCCAACTCCCTAGCCTGAGTCAGAACTGAATTAGGTATAATTAACCAATCGTGGGATTGGTGCAAGTACTTTCTGTGATCACTGCAGAGACAACGAATTATTTAAGTCAGTCACCACTTGTCTGTCAATTTGTCAGACTGTGGTGGCTTATGTATTGCTGCCATGCTGGAAGCTGTCACTGTTATCTCAAATGTCAGCAGGGTCACCCAAAGTAAACAGGTTTCTGGGGAGCTTCCAAAGTAAGGACAGACTATGAAGAAGAAAACAGCTTCCCACTTTAGCAGAACTAATACCTGAAATTCTTATACACAGCATGGAAACATTTAAAAATTAAAGGCCTAATCTGAGAATGGTAGCAGAACATTGCCAGAAATAGTCAAAGAATAGGCTCCTAGTGTCCAAAGGCAATTGATACATGTCTGAGGACGAGATTGTCTCTCAAATTAAAGTTAAACGTGGTGACATGAATTGAATGAAGCCTGTGGAATCAGAGCCCTTCTTGATTCTTCATTTCCTAAATGGGACACAACTCAAAGTGAGAAGAAGCAGTTTTAAAAATACACTAGTAATTGGAACTTGGAAGGTATGAAATATGAATTTAGGACAACTGAAAGCCCTCAAAAATGGAATTCAATGCATAAAGCCCATTATCTGAGAACTAGTGTGCTGAAATGAACTGCTATTGGCCTTTCTGAATCAGAAAATTATATGGTTTACTGTGCTATAAATGATACAGTTAAGAGAAATGGAGTTGCGTTCATTGTCAAAAGGATACTTCAAAATTTATCTCGAAGTCCACTGCTGTCTTTAATAGGATTGTATCTATCCAACTTCAAGAAAATCCAAAGAATCAACTATTATTCAAATTTATACACTTAGAAAGCCAGTGAAAAAGAAACTGAAGATCCAACCACTTCTTCAGTTTAAAATTGGTCAGACAGTTTTATCAGTATATATTGGTAACCACTAGTGATTGTAATGCAAAATTTAGAGACAAAGAGGAAGAAGTAATAATAGGATAATATGGCATTGATGATAGAAATAAAACAGGAGATCCCGTGATAGGATTTGACAAGACAAACAAATTTTTCAGTGAAAATATATTTTTTCAATAACATAAAAGGTGACTCTACAAGTGGACTTACTTGGACAGGGCACATAGGAGTAGACTTGACTACCTTTGTGGGAAGAGAAGCTCAAAGTCATCAGTCCAAACCAGGCCTGACTGTGGAACAGATCATCAATTGCTCATAAATAATTTTAGGTTTAGTCTGAATAAAATTAAAACAAATCCACAGGAGTCAAAATATATTACTGAGTCTATTGCACCTGAATTTTGAGAACATTTCAAGAGTAGATTTGATCCATTTCAATGACAGCAGATGTGGTGAGTTGTGGAATCTCATCAAAACGCCATACACTAAGAAAGTAAAAGGTCATTAAAAAGAGGAGATAGAAAGAAAAGGTCTAAATGGGTCTCAGAAGAGACTCTGAAACTTGCTATGGATTATAATGTAGTTAAGGCAAATTCAGAAAATGATAAAAATTGCTGAAGAGAAAATTTCAAAGGGCAGTTCAAGGAGGCAGATGTGATATGATCAAGAGTGAGGCAACTTGAACAGAAGAACCCACTTATTATGTCTCAAAACAGAAAGAACTAAAATCTCTGTTCTGTTGAAATATTGAAAGAGACCATGAACAAAATATGTAACTATTCAGGAATTATGAAAGATGATTGAAGCACTACATGAAGATCTTATCCACAGGAAACATATGATCAAAACGGATGGTTCTGAAGGAAGAGGTTGAGCTTGCTTGAAGGCATTAGCAAAACCAATGCTCCAGGAAACAATAACACATTAATTAAAATGCTTCAATAAACTATGGAAGCTGTGAAGCATTGCACGCACTCTCTTGTCTATGTTAGGAAAATTTAGAAGACAGCTATTTGGACAATTGACCAGAAGTGATCTTTACTTTTACTTATTCCAAAGGAAGGTGACTCAACAGAATGCACAAATTATAGATCAATATCATTAATATCACATGCAAGTAAAATTTAGCTTAAGATCCTTCAATAGCAGTTGTAGCAGTACATTACATGTGGGCTTTCTGAGGCAAGGTTTTGAAGAGGCATGGAGCAAGGGATACTACTACTGATGTCAGATGGATCTTGGCTGAAAGCAGAGAATTCCAGAAAGATGTTTACTTGTGTTATTGAGTATGTTAGGCTTTCAATTGTGTGGATCACAACAAATTATAGATAGCCTAAAGAAGAATAACAATTCCAGAAGACTTCATTTTTTTTTCATATAGAACCTGTACACACAGCAAGGGAAAATTCTTTGAACAGAACAAGGTAATATTGCCTGGTTAAATCCAGAAAAATGCATGTCAGGTTTATATAATTTCATTGCATTTATTCAATCTGTATGCTTAACAAATAATCTAAAAACTGGACATTAAGAAAATGCAGCATCCAGATGAGAGAACAGTTTATTAGCACTCTTTGATTTGCAGATGATAAGCTTCCTTGCTGAAAGTGAGAAGGATTTGGCACCCTTGCTGGTGCCATGTTGTGCAGCAATCAGGATGGATAGCCATTTAATGTAAAGTAAACTAAAGTCCACACTATGTGATCAATAGACAGCATCAAGTTAAGCAGAGAAAGATGGAGGCTGTCAAGGATTTCATGTCTATTATTCTCTGAAATCAGTCCTCTTGGAAGGAATTGTGAGAAAATCAAAGGATGCATTGCATTTGGCCATACATGATACAGAAAAGACAAAAATGAAACAAAAACTCCCTGCCATCAAGTAAAGGCAGAGAGAGCAGAATGATCCCTGTGAGTTTCTGAGACTGTAACTTTCTATGGAAGTAGAAAGTCCTCTCACTCTCTGAGTGGGCTGATAGTTTCAAACTGCTGACCTTGCAGATCTGATCACAGTGCAAGCATTATAGCATGACTCCATACAGCAAAACTCTTTGTTGAAGAGCAAGGATAACACTTTGAGAACTGAGGTACAGCTGATCAAGTCAGACTATTCTCAATTGCCTCATATGCATATGAAAGTAGGGCATTGAATAATGGAACCTGAGAAAGAATGAAGGCATTTGAATTTTGTTAATAGTAAAGAATATTGAGGGCTGAGCCCCGGTGGTGGCATAGTGGTTTTGTGTGGGATTGCGGCCCATTGGGTTGGCATTTCAAATCCAGAAGCAGCTCTCCAGGAGCAAACCTGAGCCTCCTACTCCCACCAGAGGGCAATGATGCCTCCCCCCCCCACCAAAATAAAGAATGTTGAAAGTGCCATAGATGACCACAAAGACAGACCAATCTGTCTTGGAAGAGGTAGAATCTTTAGATATAAGGATGACCAGATGTTGTCTCGCATACTTTGAACATGTTATCAGCAAAGATCAGTCTCTAGAGAAGGACACCAATATTGGTAAAGTAGGAAAGAACAAACTTACTGTCAATGAGTTCATTTGGACTATTAGTGACCCCATAATACAAGATAAAACTGCCTTCCTGGGTTTCTGAACCCCATAATACAAGATAAAACTGCCTTCCTGGGTTTCTGATACAGTAACTCTCTTTTATTAAAATCCTTTTTTGGGGACCTCTTACAACTCTTATCACAATTCATATCCATTGTGTCAAGCACTTTTGTACATTTGTTTCCCTTATCATTTTCAAAACACTGCCTTCCACTTGAGCCCCTGGTATTCCCTCCTCAGTTCCCCCCTCTCTACCCACTCCCTGCTCCCCCATGAAGCCTTGATAATTTATAACTTATTATTATTTTGCTATATCTTATACCGATGTCTTCCCATCCCCCAAGGATGAGGCCATATGTAGATCCTTGCAATCTGTTCTCCCCTTCTACCCCATCTTTCCTCCACCCTCCCATTATTGCCCCGCTCACCACCGGTCCTAAGGAATTCTTCTGGTCCAGAATCCCTGTGTTTTCAGTTCCTGTCTGTACCAGTGTGCATCCTCCGGTCCAGCTGGATTTGTAGGGTAGAACTGGGGTCATGACTGGGGGGTGGAAGCGGGGAGGGGGCTAAGGCAGGAGAGGAGGGAGGGGAGAAAGTATTCAAAAGCTAGACGAACATTGTATGTTTCAGCATTGCTACACTGCCCCCTCCCCCGCCCCCTGACTTCCTCCAAGGGAGTTCGAAGGCTTATCTTTCTCCTGTAGAGTTGCACGTGGCTTTGAACTCCTAACCTGAAGTTATCCAGGAAAAAGACCCTCCTTGAAATGCATGGGAAAACTGGCTGCAACCATGGGCTCAACCAAAACAACCCCTCTGAGACTGGTACGGGCTGGACTGTGCGTGTTCCATTCTGTTGTACTGGCATCACTATGAGGTAGAGCTGGCTTGATGCACTTAACAAATTAAGCAATAAGATATTCCTCATCCAATGGCAACAGTTTCTATAGAAATATCTCATTGATATGTACAAACAAATTCTGATCAGAGTTGGATTGGGGTTGCATGAAATCCATAAACTTGGGGGACATCTACCATGTACAAATGTGAGCCTAATCATGTTAGGAAGTACGTATTTCTCTATCAGTGTTACTTAATCTAGTCATCATTGTCATTTTAGACCACATCATTATTTGCTAGAGTGATCTGTCCTGCTTATTTTAGAATACTTAGTGCATCTGTAGGTTCTACCCAGAATTTAAGACCATCCTCACCCCCCAGAACCACACCCAGAACCAGTCATGGCAATCAAAATTACCTCCAGATAGTTTCCAAACTTTTCTCTTGAGTAAAACTGTCCCAATGGAGAATAACTGCCTTAAGGTATAGTTTTATATGGTAGAACTCAGAGATGTAGAATCAATTTTTTAAAAAATTAAGAATTGTGAGAGTAGAGACAAGCATATACCTAAAATTAGGAACACAGAAGAAGTGACAGATAGAGAGGAAACAAAAAATATTGGAATAGATAATGGCCAAAATAATATATATATACAAAATATACATCATCCCATATTTTTTTTTCATCCCATATTTTTTTTATTAAATTTTATTGGGGGCTCTTACAGCTACTACAACATTCAGTACATCATTTGTATCAAGCACATTTGCACACATATTTCCACATACATTTCCCAATATTTTCCACCTCAGCCCTTGATACAAACCCCTTTAAAAAAAGCCCTCCCCCCCCTTTTTAAAAAAAATAATCATTTTATTGGGGGGCCCCTACAACTCCCATCACAATCCCCAACAACATCAGTTGTATTCAGGCCACTTTTACACACCCATTGCCATCATCACTCTCAAAACATTCTCCCTCCCTCCAGGTCCCCATTATCTGCCCCCTTCCTCTCCCCCTTCCCCTTGAACCCTTAGTAATTTACAAATTATTTTTTCATCCTGTACACTGTACAATGTGTCCCAACACTCACTTCCCTGTTGTCCCATATTTTAAGGTGGTTTGTGAACCTTAATTGGAATAAGTACAAAAGTACCAAAGGTACATAATAGAGAAGAGGACTAAATCAAAATTGAAAAGAATTTCTTAAACTCAACCAAAGGCAAAAAGACACTTTGGTAGAACAAAAAAACATTCAGCTTTTTTAAAAATCATAAACAATAGAACCCAGAAAACAATCTAATGCCATCTATAACATGCTAGAAACAATAGCACTAAGAAATGGGGGCACTCAACTTGGAATTCTATGCCCAGCAGAATTTTTTAGTTTGAGAAAATTCATCATTGGATGACTAGCTATACAAGAATTAACCCAAGACATTCTTTTGGCAAGGAACCAATAGAGAGATCTGAGGAGCAAGTCCTAACGCCAACTACATGGACAGTTCTTTCTCCCCATTCCCCCCTACCCCTGAATAAATCATTTCAGAGGACAGCACTGAAGCTTCAGCTCTGGGAGAGGGACTTATCTGATCAGAGCATACAGGATCAAACAAAGGGGGCGGTAGAGAGGTAGAGCACGCCTTGGCTCACCAAGACCCAGGATGATATTCCCTCTCAGAGCAGCCAGTGCACAGAGAGGACCAGAGGACTGGCCCCACCATGAGACAGGGTAATGGGTGATCCAGTGTAATGGGTGACAACACTGAAGACATAGTGGGGGAACTGTCCCAGATCTGACCCCACCAGATCAAGACGAAACCCTAAGGGCATGCAACAGAATAGCAAGGGGAACAGAACAATGAAGTCTCCAGGGAATACCAAAATTAAACTGTCGTGCCAGGGTGTGGCACCCCATCAGACTCAACCTAAACACGCCTAAAGGTCAACAAACAAACCTCAAACTACTTATAGGCTTTTCTTTTTTCCTCTTTTTTTTGTCCTTGCATTTTGTTGCTATTATTTTGTTTTCTTTTGTTGCTTTGTTTAGCCCTGCCTTGTTTGGGGGCATGTTATTGTCTCTATGTGTCTACTACATAAGATAGAAGAGATAAATGATCAGGAGGAGAAAACAACAGACTGATTGTTCCTGAGGAACACAGGAGAGGGAAGCAGGGGAAAGAAAGTGGGTGTTAACAAACAAAGGTGCAGGGGAACAACAAGTGATCTAAAATCAATGACATGATGAAGAGGGTATAGGAGACTTGGTAGGGTTTGTTCAGAGGCATTGTAATGGAGAGTAATTTACTGAAACACCAATGAAGGGCTGAGCATAATAGTGGAACAAAAGGAGATTAAAAGGAAATAGAGGATGGAATTAGGAGGCAAAGGGCATTTATAAGGTCTAAATACAGGCTTGTATGTATGTAAATATATTGATATATGATGATGGGAATAGATCTATGTACATATATTTATAGGTTTAATATTAAGGTAGCAGATGGACATTATGTCTCCCCTCAAGTATTCCCTCAATGCAAGAATACTTTATTCTATTAACTTGACATTACATGATGTCCACCTTCCTGACAAGATTGTAGAAGACAAAGTGGGTGCATAAGCAAATGTAGTGAAGAAAGCTGATGGTGCCCAGCTATAAAAAGATATAACATCAGAGGTCTTAATGGCTTGAAAATAAACAAACAACTATGTAGCAGAGAAGCAACAAAGCACCCAAGGAAGATGCACACCAATCTGTGTGATCAGGTTTCAGGCATCAAAGGCTCAGAACAATAAATTATATTGTGAATGAGGGGGACTGAAGGGTGGAGACTCAAAGCTCATATGTAGGCAATTGAACATCCCCTTACAGATGGGTCACCAGAAAGAGATGAGACAGGGTGCAATATAACATCAATGACACATACAACTTTCCTCCAGTTCTTTAACACCCACTCACACACACATACTCACATTCGTGATCTCAATGTGAGATCTGAATAGACCAGAGCACGAACATGGATACATATAAGAGCTTGAAATATAGGGAATTCAGGAAGATAAACTTGTCAGAACCAAGATTGAGAGTAGCTATACCAGGAAGGTAAGGGGGAGGTGGAGGGAGAAAGGGGGAACCGATCTATGAATAACCCCTTCCTAGAGGAATGGTCAACAGAAAAGAGGGTAAAGGACAACAGAAGTCAATGCAAGATAAGAAAGTAACAATCTATAATTCATCAAGCGTTCATGAGCAGGGGGAGTGGTGGAGGGAGGGGGAAAATGAGGAGCTGATATCAAGGGCTCAAGAACATGCTTTGAAAATGATGATGGCAATATATATATATATACAGATGTGCTTGACACAATGGATTGTGATAAGAGATATGAGAGCCCCCATAAAAGTACTTAGTTTTAAAAAAATATAAAAAGCTGTACAAGCTCCCCCAAAAAATGATCTTAAAAAAGATCATTGCACTAACAAAAAACAGCAATAAAGAAGCTCTTTCAGCTAAATAATATGTCTGTAGAAAAGTCTAGTGATATCATATTATTTAAAGACCCTTTATTGCTTAAATAACAGATAATATCAAATAGTATGAAATATAGATAACAATAAGCAAAAGGAGCTGTGTAAATGCAATGCTGCTGACATTCAGTAGAATGTCAGTTGAAGATGTTGTTTTTATTAGGTGCCTTTGAGTTGGTTCCAACCCATAACTATCTCATGCACAATATTGTCAAACACTGCACAGTCCTACTCCATCCTCCCAACTGTAATATTTTAGCCTATTGTTGCAAGCACTATATATTCATCACCTTGAGGACCTTCCTCTCTCTTTCTTTTTTTGCTGTCAATCTAATTTACCAAATATGGCGTCCTTCTCCAAGGACTGGCCTCTTCTAAAGACATATCCAAGATATGTAAGATGAAGTCTCCTATGCTTGCCTTTAAGGAGCACTCTAGCCAAACTTCTTCCAAGACAAAATTATAATATTTTGTGAATTATCAAGTGTTCATGAGGGAGAACAAAGCAGGGAGAGGGAGGGAGGGAGGAGCCAGTACCAGGGGCTTAAGTGGAAAGAAAATGTTTTGAGAATGAGGATGGCATCAAAGGTACAAATGTGCTTTGCATACAATGGATGTATGGATGGATTGTGCTAAGAGTTGTGTGAATCCCCAATAAAATTATTTTTTAGAAAGACATATTTGTTTGTCTTTTTAGTATTTCATAGTACTTTCAGAATTCTTCATCAGTACCACAATTGAAATGTACCTGTTCTTTAGATTCCTACATTCACGTAAATATGAGGCAAATGAAAATACCATGGCTTGGATCAGACACATCTTGCTCATCAAAGTAATATATTTGCTTTACAATATTCCTGCAGCAGATTTACCCAATAAAACTCATATTTTGATGTATTGAATATGTGACTTCACGAATATTGATTGTTGATCCAAACAAGACACATCCTTGACAACTTCAAACTTTTCTCCTTTTATTATGCTGCTATATATTGGTCCAGTTGTGAGGATTTGGGACTTCTTTACATTGAGTTGAAATCCTTAATGAAGGTTAATATCCTTCATCAGCAAGTGCTTCAACTCATTCTCACTTTCAGTAAACAAAGTTTCATCATTTGTATATCTCAGTTTGTTAATAAGCCTTTCTCCAATCCTGATACCACATTCTTTTTCATAAAATCCAGCTTCCTCTGAGGAATTGTTCTGCATACAGTACATATTGAACAAGTATGGTGACAAGATCCAACCCTGAGGCACACCTTTCCTGATTTTAAGTCATGCAGTATTCCATCGTTCTGTTGACACTGCTTTTTCTTGATCCATGTGCAAGTTCTGCATGAGCACGATGAAGTGCCTGGGATCCTCACCTTTCATTCATAGTGTGATATGATCCACATAGTCAAAACAGAAGTAAGCTTCATACTGTTCTTCTCTACTTTGAGCCAAACTCCATCTGACGTCAGTGATGATATCCCATGCTACAATCCTCTTCTGAATTTGACCTGAACCTTTGACAGCTTCCTATCAATGTACTGCTACAATTTGTGAATGATCTTCAACAAATTTTTATTTGCATAGGATGTCAATGATGTTGTTCTATAGTTCGAATGGTCTGTTGGGTCACCTTTCTTTGGAATAGGTACAAATATGGATCTCTTCCAGTCAGTTGACCAATGAACTGCCTTCCAAATTTCCTGGTATAGATGAGGAAGGACTTCCATTACTTCATCAGCCTGTTGAAACATTTCAACTAGTATTCCATAAATTACCGAAGCCTTGTGTTTGCATATTGTTTTCAGTGCACCTTGAACTTCTTCTTTTAGCAGTATTGGTTCTTGTTCATATGTTTACTCCTGAAATGGTGGCGTGTCAATCAGTTTTGCTTGATAAGTGATTCTATGATTTCTTGCCATCATCTTGGATTCCTGAATCCTTCAGTATTTTGCCACACTCATCTTTCAATAATGAGATTCAAAGCTTGATTTTTTTTCTTGAATTCTATAACTTTAAATTATGCTGAGTTTGTTATTCCCTCTTGGTTTTCTAATTGCAGGCCTTTGCACAGTGCATTATATTTGGCTTTGTCTACTCAAGCTGCTCTCAAAATTTTCTGTTAGCTCTTTGACTTTATCACTTCTTCCTTTGGCTTAGTTGCTCTGCTCTAAGAGCAAATTTGAAGATAAACTGTGGTTAATTAAAAAAGCATCGACATCCTTATAATAAACACAAATATAAGGCTTTGGAAAAAACAAAATAATATTGTAAACATAAAATAAACTATCACCAATTATGTTAAATACAAATTGACTAAAAGAATGATGTTGTGTGACAGAAGACATATTGACATTTGCATATTATTGACAAAGGATACCTTTACATATAAAGACATAAACCAAATCAATTGTTGTAAAATCACTTCGGCTCATGGTAACTCATGAGTATGTGTATCAGAGTAGAACTGTGCTTTGTAAGATTATCAATAGCTGATTTTTTTTTCTAGAAAGCACATCATGTGTGTTAACCGTAAGCAATTTACTTCAGAATTTATCAATGCCTGCACATCATCTGGGAAGGAAGTGCGATGCTGACCTCATTGTATCTACCTTTTCCTCATCTAGCAAAAGAAAATAATACCAGTTTAATATTGCAGTCTAATACTCTACACTCTCTACTCTATCCTTAAAGGGTTCCTTATCAAGTTTCAGAATTATGTTTCCATTTAACAAATTTCAACCACACTATTAGAGTTTTTCATATGCTCAATAGCCTTCTAGTTGAAGTTTTCTAAGTATATCTACAGTGTTTTGGTTAAAAATTATGCCTCTTGCTGGTAATGTATTAACTTTTCCAAAATATTTTGTGTAGATATCAGTTCCTTTGTTAGTGCTCATGTTAATTAAAAAAATACACATACTTTATTTATGATGAAAATTGTATATTATAAAATGCATGAAAATGTAACAGAAAATAGACTTTTAACAAAACCATAGAGATGGTTTGAGAAAATTAAAATGTCTTAAAATAATTTGTTTACAGAAATTAAGACTATGTCTTTTTATAATTGAGATTGTACAATGAGGATAAGAAGATACAGGACAAACAAGAGTTGATGGGTTCTAGTACTGAAGTGATTGAATTCAATTTACTGGAAGCTAGATTAAAATAAAAATAAATTGCTAATGAATTTACTGTATAAAATGGGACAAGGTGATGATTCTTAAGATGAGAGATGAGGAAAGGAAAGGTAAATAAAACATCTAAATGTTACTCCCCTATAAGTTCTGAATTAAAAAAAAATCACTTTTTACGTTACAAAAAAGTACCTAGAAAGTCTTCCAGCAAGTCAAAGCCATTCATTAAAGAGTGAGATGATTAGAATATAAGTGGTGGCACCTTAGTATCTAATACCTAGTTCAAGCTGTAATTTCTGGGCCAAGTCATATTTTCACTCAGTGTTTCTATTGTCTCATGGGTAAAACATGTCAATAATAAGTTCCTTGTAAAACTCTTGTGAAGATGACAAAAATTAGTTATTGATAAATTCCTTCTAAAGCATGTGAAATTTGTAAGAATCATGCCTTTTAACTTCTCTTGTATATTACTTAACATGAGTCATATTCCAAAGGACTTCATATATTTTTAATTTATTTGCTTATTTCAAGGAGTTAACATGCTTTAAATGATAGGGTACTGAATATACAATGTATAATAACATATAATTGCATATTTTATCCTTATTATTTTAATTTTATAATCTTGGAATTTTATAATCTTGGAAACAACTCCATCACACAGAAGATAGAAGAAGGGAGAATCCTAAGCTTAGTAACAACCAAGAAATGTGGTAGCAAAGACAGCATCAATTTTTTCAAACACATTTACTTTTCTGAGTGCTTGAGTGGTCAAGGGATGCCAAGGACTATGAGCTGATATCTCCAGAACAGCAGATCAATTTTCTGAGTTTTACCCTCCAGACCTTTTCCAAGGAAAATGACCAAGCTCTCAAAGGCCTCCGTTAACCAGTCTCCCTTACATCGATCTCCTCACCATTTACACCAACACCTCCACTTAAAGCAGAATAGAAGAAAGGGAAGCAGCAAGACATTCATTTGATATATATATATATATATATATATATATATATATATCAAAAATCTACTGATACCAGTGTTTTGTTCCTTTCTTTATTCACATCTGATAGCAAAAATGCTCACATTTCCCTTACTGTGAAAGTACACTTAAAGGCTCCTGGGATTGCTCTAGAAACTTGTTGCAACTCCCTGATATGCATTGTCTTGGAAATGAACTGCACTATAAACAGATGTCAATAGTCTTTGCCTCCATCACCTTTAAAATATGTGTTTATCTTTTTATAATTTCCCAGTAGTGTGTTCCTACTAAGAAATAAAATCTGACTGCAGTCGCTGGGTGTCATCAAGTTGGTCTCCACTCATTGCAGCCCTATTTACAGACAGCAAAACACCATCCTGCATCATCTTCACAATTGTGTATGCTCAAGGCACTTGTTACAGCTACGATGTCACTCCATCACATCTTCCTCTTTTTCACTGAGAGTCTACCCAGTGTGATGAAGTGAAATTGTTGGGTAAGGATATGTCATTCATAATACTTGTATCTCTCAACAACTGATTGGGTGGGAACTGATTGGGTGCTTATGGTGTGTGAAACTCTAATAAAGAGGGTTGGTCATTTCCCTGGGCTGTCTCAGAGGCAAGAAGATAGAAATCCTTTGACAATCCAAAAGTAAAACCAATAGCAGGAAGTATTTAAGGTCCTTGCCTGACGTGACTGATGCCACAGAATCAGAGAAGCCACAGCACTGGGACCATAAGACACAGAAGGGTATGTACTTTACAGCCCATTGACCAGTCTGTTAGAGACTGATGTGCAGAGTGGGATTTTCTGGGCAGTGCTTTGTAACACTTGCACGAGCAGTTTGTCAGCTAAGGGGTTCAATGGCTGAGGGACCAGGGAACAGAGACTTCTGTACATACAGGACTTCTAGTACGACATGTGCTGCTGTAAACAAAAGACTGCATGTTTCATGTGTTCTGATTCCTGCTTGGGGTGACCAGTTAATTACCTAATAATCTCCAATAATTGCCATATTGCCTGTGAGTTCTGTGTGTCCTTATAACAGATGATCAAGCAAGGCAGAAAAGCAGACTGGCATAAGAACAATGATAGGCATCAGAATAGGATAAAGAAGGTGGGAAGGTAGATGCGTATTTGACCTCTGTCTTGTGACAATTGACATTGGGTTGGTGTGGAGTTGAATTCTACCTTCCACTTTGTGTATCCAGAGTAAGTCAGACGGACTCCCACACCATTTTCTCACCAAGCGTGACCTTCCTTTCCTAGGCCAGGTCTTCCTAACATGCTCAAAGTATAGCAGATAAATTCTTTCCATCCTTGCTTCTACAGAACATTCTGATTTTATTTCTTTCAAGATAGATTTATATTTTCTTCTGGCAGTCTATGATACTTTCAATGCTTTTGACCAATGCCATCATTCAAAAGTATGTGTTTTTCTTCATTATTCATTACTGAGCAGTCAAATGCCAGTGTGGAGATTGAAAATACAGTCTTGGGCAAAGAGATCCTAAACCTGAAAAGATAATCTTTATTCTTTAAAGTAATTAAAGGGATTTTGAATAACAGATTTGCCTAATGTAGTAGAGAATTTAATTTTTGGACTTCTGTTTACATGAATGTAGATGGTGGAACCAAAAAATTAAAGATCTTGAACATTTCCATCTTTTCTCCACATGAAGATATTTATTGGTTCAGTTATGAGGATTTTGTTTTATTTACATTGAGTTGCAACCCATAGTGACATACCAACATGTCACTTGGTATGACATAACAACATGACATACCAACATACCAACATACTGACATACCAACCCACACCAACATCTGCAATCTTTTGTCACTCTTTGTCAAATTCAGATGTTGCATTCTTCTTCATATAAACCAATTTCTCAGATTATTTCTTCTGATAGAGTCAATAATCATAGTGAAATGATATAACACACATGCACATGTTTCCTGATATTAAACTCTGCTATATTATTTTGTTCTGTTTGAGCAACTACCCCTTTGAGCAGGTTCCATGAGAGCACAATGTAGTATTCTGGAAATCTCATTCTTTACAATATTATCCATAGTTTGTTTTTGTTTTTTGTGATCCACATGGTCAAAATTTTTGCATACTCAATAAAACACAAGTAAGCATACTTCTAGTGTTTTCTGGGTTCATGTAAATTGATCTGATGTTAGAAATGATAGCTCCCCTTTCATGGCCTCTTCTGAATCTGGTTTGAACTTCTGACAGTTTCCTGTCATAATATCCTGACCACTTTTGAATTATCTTCAGCAAAATATGAGAAGGATGAATTAAATAAATAAAGATTGGGTTGATCAGAAAAGTGGATGAAATGTTTAGGTGGATTCATAGTCAATTGGATGATTTAGGTATTTTCATGGTCAACAGTTTCATCTTAAAATTCCTTTTCTTTGATCTAGAGTTCTGAAGATTCTTTTATATGCTATTTATATATATACATATATATATATATATATATAAAACAAAATTTACTGCCATGGAGCCAATGCTGACTCATAGAGACCCCGCCCCCCACCATCCCTGCCTTATGTTTCTGAGACTTCAACTCTTTATGGAAGTTGAAAGTCCAGTCTTTCACTTCCAACCGAGGGGAATGCAGCCATTGTGTAACCACTACTCATATATCTGAGATAAGGAGCTCTTGGACAGAGTGGTTCTGCTTTGGACTGCTGAACAAAAGGCCAGAAGTTTGAGACCACTAGCCATTCTACTTCTTTACAAAGCTAGTCTAAGAACCCCCAGGAGGGCAGGTCCCACCTGCCCTGTAAGGTTTCTGTGAGTCAAAATGGACTTGGTGACAGTGAGTTTGGTTTTATAACCACGATACTCTGCTGGGTATTAGGAATATCATTGTCAAGCTGAAATTAGGTCTTGTCCTTATTCTGCAACTCTCCAATAC
The DNA here is from genome assembly GCA_004026705.1 of Nesogale talazaci. Lineage (NCBI taxonomy): Eukaryota > Metazoa > Chordata > Mammalia > Afrosoricida > Tenrecidae > Nesogale > Nesogale talazaci. Next base: position 47,955 of record PVJH01009210.1, on the reverse strand, counting down.
CTCATGACTGAATATGTACTCTCATGTCTTATTTTAGACTCTTTGAACTGTGTGCAGTCCATTCTTCCCTACCCCACAAACACCTTACCCATTTAGCTATCCCTAAATATGTCACCCATTTTCTTTTTGCTCTTTGATTGTCAACTTGCAATTGTGATACTTATGCACCAGATTTACTTGGATATGCAAATTTCTTGTGTCCAAAACCTGAAAGTTAGAGGTTCATATGTACCCAACGGTACCAGAATTTGATTTGGAAAAAAAAATCCTCTTAATCTGCTTCCTTAGAGATCATAGTCACTAACATTGTATCAGGTCATTTCACTCTATAACACATGAATGAAGTTGCCATGAGTCAGCGTCAACTCAACTGCAACAGACTGTAAATGTTTCTTCTCTACAGCAGTAAAAAAAATAGAGAAAATAAATTTAACTTCATTTTTTTGTAAGGCAACTATAGACATAATTGATGTCAAACAAAGTTGGGAGTATAGCATATAAGTAGAAGCTAACCACTTCAATGTTTCTTCTTTCATGTAGGTGAACTCTGAAGAGTGGAACATGTAAGGTGAAATATTCTCTATTGTTCAATATGTAGAAATTATATGAACTCTATGTTATCTTTGGATGAAATCAGATCATAACAAATGCATATTATTGTGGATTTAAAATATACAGGGATCAATTGTTTTAAACATTTGTCTCTCATGGACCATGGCGGGAAAAGCTATTTATCTGACAGGGTTGGGAGGAGTTATACAAGAGAAGTGTCTAATAGACTATGTGGTAGTCTATTTGCCATAATCTCTCCAGAATTACATGAACTAGTAGATGTCTTCTCTAAGAATATACAAAACATTTTGAACAAAAGGAACCCTCAATTTGAGACAGAAAAAGAAAAAGAAACAGTATACACTGTAAGTAGATGGTAAAAGAGCAGAAACAATGACATACTAGAAATATTTCAGAACATGGGGGACTCAAAGACAAGCATCTCTGTCCTGATTTCACCATGCACTTACCCAAAGACTTTAGTGTATGCATAAATACTGTAAACATTTGTTGCTTTATCTATTTAAGGAAGGTGTGGAACCATTTGTTTTTTATTATCTCACAACACTGCTGTAAGGATGGAAAGTTGAACACATTTTTTTGAAACTACAAAAACTAATATATCTATTTTTAAGAAGTTTTGCACGAATGGCAACTTGAGTGCTGGACCAAAAGTTCAAAGGCTGAAAGGCTTTCTAGAATGCTACCTTACAGCAGAAATGCCAGAGAAGGTGACTTTCATAAAATAAACTTATTTTCTCACAGTTCAGAAGCTTAGATGTCAAAATTCTGAGAAGGGCCCTCAAGAGAGAACTCACATTGTCAATTTCAGTTTCTACTAACACCCAGTACTTGATTTCATGCAACATCAATTTTATCCTGTTTGTTTTCATGCTTCTGAGTCTAATCTCCTCTCATTTTGTATCTAAAGTGGTTAAGTTTAGAATATTCCTTACATTGCTATAACCTTCTTACCATAAAGAGAAAACTGTCCTATTGGAAAACAGAACCACATCCAAATACTTAGGGGATGGTGCTCCAACGCTTGTCTTTTGACATGAAAACAATTTATAACACATTAGAAAACTGGATTGAGTAATGTAACCAAAGAACTTGAAGTTGACTTGTTGTGTATGTGTATGTGTTGAGAAGGAGAGAGAGAGAGAGAGAGAGAAAGAGAGAGAGAGAGAGAGAGAGAGAGAGAGAGAGAGAATGGGGATTATGACAGTCCAGATTCTTAAGGTGGATTGAAGTGGGTGGAAATATATCTTTGGTTTTTTGTTCTTGTTTTGCTTTGCTTTATCTTTTGGCCAGTAGATAGAAAGTTTATTTAAACTGGAGCTAAGGCAATGAGGAAAGGGTAGGTCCAGTTGCACCTACCCTTGATTGCTGATGATTGCTGATTCATTCAAAGTACTTTGCTATGAACAATAATAAAAATAGAATATTAGAGGTCATACCTTTTCCTAGTAGGACACTCACATCCCTGATTATAAACCCATCTCAGCACTTCTGTCATCGGTAATAAAAAGTGGCTGCTCCAGTTATGTATGGTAATTCCAAGTTAAGGAGTCTATTGAATGATGCATTTGTTTCCCATCTAACCACCCAAAACAGCATTATAGGAAGTTAAAGTTTGTTATTCCCTCATATATCAAAGTCTGCTTGCTGGCGTTATATTTATTGACCTGTCCAACTCCATTTCCATGATTGATCACTTTTGCCACCCAAAGGTTTTGCCTGTTGCCTCGTCAGAGCAAAGTTCTCTACAGTACTTTGGAAATGAAAATGCCCCTTTACTCATTCTCTGGAAAATTATAAAATCCATAGGAACAAGGGCATCTGGTAATGTGGCATATTTTGTACTTGCCTGTAATACTTATTCCTCCTGCCTTTATTATCCACAAACCCTCTATTTTATTTAAAGCTACAAGATGCCTGTCTTCAGATCTGATTTCTCACCCATACTTATAGTGTACCAATAACTAAGCTACATAATTCAGATGAACATTATATAAACAGCGATCTACTGAGTCAAACTTAAGAAGACTGCTGTTTTCCTCTTTTTATTATTATTTTATTGGGGGGTTATTACAACTCTTTTCACAATCCACACATACATCCATGTGTCAAGCACTTTTGTACTTTGGTTCCCTCATCTTTCTCAAAACATTTGCTTTCTACATGAGCCTTTGGTATCCACTCCTCATTTTCCCTCTTCCTCCACACTCCTCCCGCCCCCTCCCCCATGAAGCCTTGATAATTTGTTATTATTATTTTGTCATAGATCATACCATCTGACATCTCCCTTTACCCTCTTATCTTCTTAAAAAGAGAGAAATCACCTAGCATTCCTCTTGTCTTTCTTTTGGCACCACTTTTTTCTTGTGGTAGCTGAACATGATATATGGTGATGAAAATGCTAATTCTGTGAATAAGAGAGTGAAATAATTTTGTAAGTTTACTGATTTCTGTATTTATTATGGCATTTCCAGGACTCACCCTGCCAGCTTGGATCTGGTTCCTTCTGAACTTTTTGATGATTGAACAAAGCAAATACAAAGACAAAACTCCTTATTACATTTAAGACATTGGCTATTGGGTATTTGATTACAGACTAGGGAATGCAATAATAGGTAGGTTACATGATCTATTATACATGTGTAATCACCCCAAAATAGCTGGGTGTTTTGATATTTTGTATTAGAAGACCAGTGAACTTTTCTACCTATCAATTTAAGTTTCAAACACAACATTCAGAGTCATAACAACTTACATACTCTGGATCGCTAATATTGAATTTATAAAACAAATTATGTTTGTCTTTCTTTCTATTATTGAATATGTTATTGTTGGGACTGGAGTCGAAACAGGCAACCCCTCGAACCAGGCAGCCCCTTGCACCCCTTTGCACCAGCCTCACAAGAAGGAGATGAATAACCTGGTGAACTTTGTGACCCTGCCTCTGGCATTTCACAGAGCTGATCTCTCAGGGCCGAGTCTCTACAGCCTCTTCCCTCAGTGTTTCAGGAGGCGAATCTGCTAAAGACAAGATATACTCACAGACCATATCCTGACTCAGACACTGCAACTGCAGCATCACAAAGTCTCATTCCTCTTATCGGTACAAATGTCTTTGGCTCAAGCCCTATATATGTCCCACTGTCTCACTGCCAGGTATGGCTTCCCTGGTCTAATTCTTGGACCCCGAAACCCATCCAGGAGCCCAAGATGTTCCTGTCACTTTCTCTGTAGCCCTTTCTTTCCCCAAAGTCCTTCCCTACTCCAAAAAAAAAAGCCCTTTTATTTTCTTTTTATTCCTCACTGATCTCTATCTCTTTTCTGTTACCCTGTTTCAACATCCCAGTTATATAGATTGTACGCCTGACCATCACTCATCTAAAAGTTGCACTATGGTAACTAGTCTGCTGCTACCTTAGTACTTCTTGCATTTTTTGCCATTTCTCTGATGCATAATTAACTAAGGGCCAAACCCAAAGCCAAACTCACTTCCATTGAGTCACTATTGGCTCATAGTGCCCCCATAGGACAGTGCAAAATATACTCAGTAAGTTTCAGAGACTAGACAGCCTCATTTATCTCCTTCAGAGTGCTTGGTAGTTTTGAAGAGCTGACCCAGGCATTGACAGCAAAAAGCTACTACCCCACCCACCCAGAGCTTCTCAACTTAGGACAGTCTCTCCTTATAGCTTCTCTCCCAAAAGATGGGCATGAGGGACCAAATTGCTGTTCTCATTTAGTATACAGACTGCATGATTAGGAGTATCCTGTCAGTCCCTGCTCACAGAGGAACAAATATGATTCAAGAAGTTCCTTTCCAAGACTCAGGCCTTCAGGTTAAGAGTCCGAGTCAGAAATGTCAAGGATTACATACTAGATCTTGAAGGATCCTACTTCCCAACCAGCTCCAACGTGGCCCATAGATCCCTGATCCCATGGGATGTCCTGTGGGAAAAGGAATCAGTTGTGAAATAAGTTAGAAAATGCTGCTTACTCTGACACACTTAAGGAGATATACAATGTGTAGTACCAAATGGTGTCAAACCTCAGTCCTTTACCTATGAAGCACGAAGGATAACAACAGAGCTTGTTAGTGATAAATATTAGCTCTACTAATGATATGAATACTATACCCAATTTATATGTTTGTGTCAAAGAATTTATAACATGGTATTTGCAAGTTGTCTATCACACTGTGTGGCATATGACAAGCATTCAAGAAATGCTAACGACTATTATTATTACTTAATTTTGTTTAACCCAGCATTTCTCTGATAACACAGGACTACTATCCATCAGTTTGTCATAATATAGTGACCTGTGGGTAACTATTATGCTGGAAATTGTGTCGTTGATCTTTCTTTTGTGTGTGTGTGTGTCATTGATCTTTCAATCCCAGTAGAGTCATATGTTAGGCAGGGTTCTCTAGAGAAACAAATACAGGACATTCAGGATTAGATAGATAGATTGGATAGATAGATAGATAGACAGACACACAGACTGAGACAGAGAGATAGATAGACGATAGATAGATAGATATAGAAGGAATGTAAGGGCTAATTAGTCCAGCTGAAGGTCAAAGAAGCAGACACTGGAGTCTTCCCTCCAGCAAGACAGGCAGAGTCAACAGCCTAAGGGCAGCAGCAGCTGGGGGGGGGGAGGGGGGGCCCAGTAATTGTCAGTAGCTCAGAAGATTAGCAAAGGCAGCCCTGCTGGCACTGGGACTCAATGGATGCTTGAAAACCTGAGGTCCACCTGCCTTGAGCTCAAGCCATGTTCGCATCAGCAGCAAGGTGAAGCAGGTCTTATTGAAGCCCCAACTCTAGTGAAACAATCCATGGGTTAGCTTGGCCCACAGGGAGTGCAGCACAGGGTTGAAGCAAAGAACTAGCTCAAGCAGCAGCACACTGCTCCTGTCAGGGAGGAAGAGAGGCAGGTTGCTGGCATGGAGAGTGTCTATCTCGGTTGCCCTGCAATCCAGTTGCTACCTGGTTAAGCTCCATCCACATGTTCCTTTGGAGGTCTAGTTGGGACAATAGATTTATGGAAAGCCACCTGTGGAGAACAGGTTTTAACAGAGCTTCCAGACTTATGACAGACAAGGAAGAATAACCTGGCAACCACCTTCTGAACATAAAAGGCCAGTGAAAAGTTTCAATAGCTAAGATCCTGGAATAATAAAAAATTATTGGTGTCTTTATTTTAAAGACACTAAAAAATATGACTAAGGAAGAGGTACCCCCTCAAAGTAGAGCTGATCTTCATGATATGGGTGGAATAGAATAGACCTTTCAAGACATTAATTTGCTCAGAGGGTACAACTAACAATGAAAACAAATAGATGAAAACATCCCTTAATGATCAGAACATGGCTGAGCCCCAGTGGCATACGTGGTTGAGTGTGGGACTGGGGCCCGTGGGCGTGGCAGTCCAAATCCAGCGGCAGCTCTCAGGAACAGCACTGGGTTGTGCCCACAACCACCAGAGGGCAGTGATGCCAATAATAAATAAATAAATAAATAAATAAATAAATAAATAAATAAATAGAGAGCTAGATAGATAGATAGATAGATAAATAATCAGAACATAGAATTCATGAAAGGTAAATCTAATAAACTACAAGTTGTAAAAAATGAAAGGGAATATTTGAAGATAGATATCCGAGGTATTACTAGCTGAAATTAACTGATATTTGACATTTTATATAAGACAATTATATGGACTATGATGCTTTTTGATGTTCTTAGGTTCTATAGAGTTGGAACAAAACATTGACCTTGAATTCCTGCATCATCTTTTTGCTGTTTGCTGCACCAATTGCTACTTAGGCCCTATGTAACTCCATCTTCTTGAAGGTCTTCCTCTTTTTCACTGTTTTATCAAGCATGCCATCCTTTTCCAGGGAATGGTCTCTCCTGAGAAAATGCTGAAAAACAAAATCTTGCCAATTTTATGTGTACAGTGCACTTTCGTTCTACTGGCTCTGTTAGATGTGTTTATCTGACAGTCTGTGTTACTTCTAAAATTACTTGAAAAAAATGAGAATTAAAGTGCATCAATTGTTCTGTGATCTTTCATATTCACTCACATCTATCTTTCTCGTGCATATGAGGAGTTGAAAATATGGTGTGATTCTGACTCACCTGGTCCTCAAGGGACATCTTAGCTTTTGTACACTTTATAGAGATCTTACACAGTATATTTTTCTGATGGGATACATTATTTGAACTCTTGGCTGTTACTTCATGACACAAATTGTGGATGCAAGAAAATGACATCCTTCCCATTTGTAATCGTTTCTTTGCTTATCATGGTGCCTTCTATTAGTCCATGTGTGTGATGCAGTTGGTTTTCCTCACAGTGAGATATAATACACACTAAAGCTATCGCTCTCTTCAGTCAGTTGTTCAAAACCTACTCTTCTTCAGCAAACACAGTTGTGTCATCTGTGTATCACAGACTTCTAAGAAACCATCTTCTGATCCTGATGCCACTTTCTTCTTCATAGAGTTCAACTGCTCAACTTATTTAATCAGCATACAGATTAAAGATATATAGCAAAAAGACATAACACTGACATATATTTTCTGATATTAAGCCATGCATTATCCTTTTATTTTATTCCAATACCACTTGGTTCATGTTTCTCCTATATCTTTACAATTCTTTCTCTTCCCATTCTCCCATATTTCTTCTTGTGAGCCATATCCCCACAGATTAATGCTTTTTCATAGTGAATAAGGCACATGCAGATATATTTCTTATGTTCTTTACTTTCTGGATTTCAACGAAAATCTATGGTCAATGATATCCCTGTTTTTTTTTTTGTTTGTTTGTTTCCCTGGTTTTATGTCCTGTTCTGAGATCTGCTTGAGGGGAATGATAAATTAAAGAAGAATTATATAGTATTGATAGTTAAAAATAACATTTTAAAGTCTATGCTGAATATTACTTCATATATATTGTTATGGACTTTAAAAATACATATGAAAATAGAACATACAGGGAGTGTGCTACACTTGGTTCTTTAATGAAGCAAAACCAATGACACATATGTACATATAAGAAGAAGATTTTATTAATTTCATCACAGAGACAATGTTTTATATACTTTGTGAGCAGTAGGAGCATTGGTGGTGTAGTGCTTACCTATTGGGATATCTTCTAACAGTTCCAAACCACCAGCTGCTCTATGAAAGAAAAGGGATTTTTTTACTCTCATGAAGGGATATAGCTGATGATAATGGGACGAAGGAAGCATTAAAGAAGTAGAGGAGTGGCTGAGCCCCGGTGGTGTAAGTGGTTGTGTGTGGGACTGTAGTCTGCGGGCTTGGCGGTTGAAATCCAGTGGCGGCTCTCAGGAGCAGCACTGGGTAGTGCCCACGACCACCAGAGGCAGTGATGCCTACCAAAAAAAAAAAAGAAGTAGAGGACTGCTGTATTTTTTGCTTTGTATGTTTGTTTTGTTGGTGCTATACTACACCCTAGCTGGCTTGTGACCCTTCTGTTAGGAGTGTCCAATAGTCTATAGATGTGCTTTGGGTCTCCACTCCAACACCTCTTATTTGCTTTGATAAGATTATTTGTTTTGTGTCTTCTGATACTTGATCCTGTTGACAACTTGTGACAACACAGGCTGGCGAGCTTCTTTCATGTGATTTTTGTGTGTGTGTCCCAGCTAGATGACCACTTGTTTATCTTCAAGTATGACCCCAGACACTATATCTTTTAATTGTCAGGTATCATCAACTTTCTTAACCAGATATGATTATGCACCTATTTTGTCTTTTGTGATATTATCGGGAAGGTGAGCATCACCTAATGCCAGGTTATTAGAACTAAGTGGTCATGTGTGAAGGAACACTTAAGTAAAGGGCTAATGCCCATTTGCTACTTTAATACTTAACATATCAATATATGTATATAGGGCTATATCCTATCATTATGTTCAAATAGATTTACATATGTATGTGCCCATATTTACACTTCTGCAATTATCTTTTTCCTTCTAGATCTTTCTTCTATTTCGTTTTATTTTCCTCCTGTTCCATTATCATGTTCAAGCTTCATTTGACTCTCAGTAATTCCTCTGGGCTACCTTGCAACTTGATCAAAGTCTACTAGGCATTCTACATCCTCCTCACCATTTATTTTAAAGTTCTTGTTGTTCTCTTATTCTTGAGTTTGTTGGATCCCTTCTTCTCCTGCTCCTCTTCCACCTCTCCCATGTGCCCTTGATCCCATTGTTTCCTCCTCAGTATTGTTTATCCTGCCTATCTTATATAGAGAGATATGAAAAATGAGCCTATAAATAGTTCCTGGTCCATCTGTTGATTCATATGAATGGCTTCTAATAGAGTCTGAGAAGGTGCCAGCCAAGTCCTGACCCTGAAGTCAATTTTTAGATTCCTTGGGGAATTCACTGCTTTGCACCCCTTGCTGTCCTGTTTTCCTCCCTTTGTATTGTGCCCTGGTCTAGAGAGTCAGATTGGGCACAGTTTCTGCTCTGTTTCTCCAGTGCTGTCCTCCATAATGCTATGGATTAGTGAGGGGATGCCATGTCTTGTGTTGTAACAGGCCCTATGGTCCTTTCTGTGAGTTGGATTCTCTAAGCAGGATTGTCATCCTTGAGATGTGGTGGGCCAAGATGTGGTTCTCTCTCTCTCTCTGTCTCTGTCTCTCTCTCTCTCTCTCTCTCTCTGTGTGTGTTTCTCCTTCCCTCTAGGTTTGTTTTAGTGTGGTCTGCACAGACATACCTTTCTTCCTGAGCTGTATCTTCAGCACTGTTCTCTGTAGTGCTTTTTTCTGGAGAGGGATCCACATACCTCAGATTGAGGCTGGCTCTGCAGACCTCTCTGCCAGTTCATTGCTTCATACCAGAATGTGGCCTTCAAAGATTGACATAGCAGGTTGAAGTCTCGTCCCTCTCTCCCTTTCCTGTGGAGACATAAATAATACCATAGCATGTTTGTTCACTGATAAGAGCTCTCAACACATAGAATACAGGACAGGTGCTCACCTCAGGAACAGTAGTGAGAGTAGCAATACCATGAGGGTAATCCGTCTGCCCCTCTGGAGGGAAAAACAAAAGAAACATGGGTGAAGGCAGAGAGCAGACAATGTAAGATATGAAATAATACTATATAATTTATCAGAGGTTCATGGTGGGAAGGAGAGGGGGGGCAAAAAAAACAGCCTGCTGATCCCAAGGGCTCAAATAGAGACCAAATGTTTTGGAAAAGATGATGGCAACATACGTAAAAATGTGCTCGATACAATGGAGGCATGGATTGTTTTAAGATTTGTAAGAGCCTCCAATAAAATGATTTATTAAAATAATAAAAGAACTTTTTTGAGGAGCATCATTGCCCTCTGGTTGTGGTGGGAGCTACCTAGCGCTGCTCCTGAGAGCCACTACTGGATTTGAACCACCAAGCCCGTGGGCCACAGTCCCGCACTCAACCACTTACATCACTGGGGCTAATAAAATAACTTTTAAAAGGAGTTATAATCTCTGAAACTCACCGGAGGAGTGCTACATTGTCCTTCAGGGTTGCTGTGAGTCACCATTGGATGGTCGTGAACTTGATTTGGGGCTTTTTGATGAGTACTTGATCCTAAAAACTTCTGAGTGTCCATCTAAGATCTCACTATTAGTCTCACGCAGTCTGGAACAGAGTAAAAATAGAGAAAGATCAAAGACCTATGAAAACACATCATTCTAAAGGACTGATCAGCTTCAGGAACCCAGCCTCAATTACCCGTAGACCAGAACTAATCATTGCTTATTTATCACTGCTGACTTTTCTGAAACAGATCACAGAAGGAGGTCCTGGATAATGTGTGTGTGGTGGTGGGAGGGCTGGAGGTGGGATGGGGGATGGAGGTAGCAGTGAGGTATGTGGAATAAAACCCATAATAATAGAAAAGAGTAGTTTTACTCTTGAGATACAGACTAGTGGAGCCTAAAGCCACCCTTCAAGCCTAGAACTGAATTCAACACCTAATGATCATTTCTAGCCAAAAATAAGTAAGCTTTTAAGGTGGACAACAATACTAGGGAGATATGCATTCCTAAGAACAATCAACCATATGACATTGAAAAGGACTTCAGCTGCTAAGAAGCCAGACATCATCTGAAAAGACTGTCAAATGAAACCAGTAATCACAGGGAGGAAGTTGAAGAGTCTTGCTACATTGTAGGATTGAAATCAGTGTCATGAAACAAAATGTGTAGGGATTATTGAAGGGAAAATCAATTTTCTTTTAAACTCACACTAAAACCACCTTTTTTTAAAAAAAAAAAGAAAACAGGAGCATCTGAAAAGAAAATAATTATATAGCATTTAAAGAGAGACCAAAGAGAAGGGGAAATGCAGACACACAGAATAGAAGATCTTTGATGATAGTGATACAGATTAGAATTATTCAACAACAAACTGAATTATCAGGTACCACCAACAGCTAGAAAAGACAAGCAAGGTCTTCTGTGAAAATCATCAGAGAAATGGATCCTGCTGTCTGATTGATTTTGGACTTCTCTATTGAAAATAGATAGATAAAAGATCTTCCATGAAGTACAGTGTTCTCATTAATAGGACTATATCCATATGCTTACAAGTAAGATGAGTTTATACACATATCATTCAAGTCTAGGCATCAAGCATAATAACAAGGATAAAAACTTGAAGATTTGGATAAAATTCTGCTATCTGAAGTGGACTAAACATGGAATCAAATGCATTGATATTTACTAATAATCTAAATGCAAAATTTGGAAAGAAAGAAGATCAGTAGTTGAAAATATGGCTCTCATGGTACAAAATTCAGAATTCACATGATAGTATTTTCTAAAACAAGCACTATACTCATTGCAATGAATTAGGCCTTACCAGATGAAACACATGTGAATCAAATTGAGCACATCTATGGAAATAGTCAATGGAGAAGCCTAATACCATTGGTGAGACCAAGCCAGGGGCTGGTTGTGGAATTCATCATTAATTACTCATATGCAACTCTAAGAAAAGCTGAAGAGACTAAAAACAAGCTCCCATAAGCCAAAGAAAAATCTTGAGTAAGTCTCATATGACTAGAATAGATTTGATGCATTGAATACACTGAATAAGCAAGATCAGAGGAGTTGAAGGATGACGTCAAAAACATAACTTCCATTGAAAGATCCTTTAAAAGATAAGAAATGCAGACTTCAACCTTAACCAATTCAACCTTATAAATCTTGTTAGAATGGTATATCTACATTGGTACAGACAAGAGATTTTGACACATGGAATCCCGGATTGATGAACCCCTCAGAAGCAATAATGGGAGTAATGATTCTGTGAGGGCACAGGAAGGAGTAGGGGAGGAGAGGAAGGAGGTACTGATAGCAATGATGAATGTAAACCAGCCTCGAGGGGGATGAATAACAGAACTGTGGGTGAAGGGATGCATCAGATGGTGTAGGATATCAAATAATTATAATAGAACTTATGAAGGGTTCATGAGGGCGGCAGGATAGGGAGGGAAGGAATAAAGAGGAACTGTTATCAAGTGGCTCAAGTAGTAATAAAATGTTTTGAAAATGATAATAGCAGCATTTGTACAAATTTAATTGCTGTGATTTATGGATTGTTATAATATCTGTAAGAGTTCTCAATAAAACAGTCCACGAAAAAAAGACAAGAAAAAAGGAAAAGAGAAAATTGATTGTCAAAAGAAACTCTGAAATATATTCTTAAATATAAACTAGCTAAAGCAAATAGAAAAACAGTACATTAAAATAGCTGAGCAGATTTCAAAGGACAGATCAAGATGATTAATTGTAATGAAATGGGCAGAGACCTGGGCTTAGAAAACTAAAAGGAAAGAACATGCTTGACATTTATAAAGCAGAAAGAACAAAAGAAAAAAAATGAGCTTACAGTATTGAAAGTTTCTATGGGCAAAATTATGAACAATGTTGGAAGTCTGGAAAGGAGGCAGAAGGAATCCCTAGAGGCACTGTAAAAAAGATTAGTCAATATCATGATTAATAGAGAAAAGATTAAAGTTGTCAAAGATTCTATTTTTATTTGGATCCACAATCCCTGTTCCACAAAGATCACTCATCTCCCCCTGCTCCTCCCCTGAATGCCCGTCCCACTTCAATTTTTGGTCCCATGGCTGTCTCCTTCAGATTTCTTATCCTGCCTCTCTTGCATAGATGAGAGAGAAACAGAGAGAGAGAGAGAGAGAGAGAGAGAGAGAGAGAGAGAGAGAGAGAGAGAGAATACAAATACTTCTAAGTCTAACTGGTGTCCTGACCCAATGTAAAGGAATATCTTTCTGTCAAAATGTGAGCTGAACTTGTTATAATCCAGCAGCCCAAACCCCTTTTTTTTTCAGGGTTCTGTATCCCTGGTCTTGTTTACCAGCAACACTTATACCCTATTAGTTTTCTGGAGAATAGCACGGATTCTAAAATTGAAGGTGAGGAGGATGGAGTGTTCCTGGTCATGTTTGATTACTACAAGTTAATTGGTGGGTAAACATGATAGTGGGGCAGGAAGAATGAAAAAGAAAATAAATATTATGACATAAATATAAACACAGATATGTATATATGTAGACATAAATATAAGTTTATTTCAATATATATGTATACACATTCAACAAGGAAGCAGATGGACTTAATTCTTACAAGAGCAGTTTGTTCTAATAATGTGTCACTGTATGATACCCACCTTCCCAAACATGATTGCTGTAGACACAATGGTGCATAAGCAAACATGGTGAAGAAAGCTGATGGTACCTGGTTATTAAAAAATATAGGGAAAAAAAGCATTTGAGATATTACAAACTCGAAGATAAACAGTCATCTAGCTGGGAAGCAACAAGACCCACATGGAAGAAGCACACTAGCCTATGTGAGCATGAGATGTTGATGGCATGGGGATCAGAAGTTCAAAAACAAGCAATCAAATGGATAGGAAGAATATAGACAACGTGGAGACTCAAAACTCACCACTAAGACAGTTGAACAGTCCCTCACAGAAAGGCCACACAGAAGGGATGATAGATCCAGACTGCCATGTAACCGTGATGAAACATATAACTATACTATAGTTATTTAACATTTCCTCCCATTACTATTATGACTTTGGTCTTACCTCATTATTCTTGCTAACCCTGTGTAGGTTCATTTGCACAAGGCCATTTGATCATGGAAGCCAGGGTTCATCACCCTTCAGAAACAGTAACAAGCACAATGTCTTCCTGAAGATGAAGGAAGAGAGGGCGCATGGGAAAAAGAGCTGATGGCAAGAATCCCACGTGAGGGGAGAGAACAACAGAATTGTAGGTGAGTGGATATATTGCCAGGAGTTAAATGCAGCACAGAATTTAACATAAAGAATAATAAATTAATGACAACAAGAGATCTGGGGGGTAGAGTGGGGATTGGAGAGAATAAAGGGGAGCAAATATTAAGGAGTTAAAGAAGAAAGAAAATGTTTGGAAACAGATTGTGGTAGCAACTGTACAATTATGCTTGACCTAAATGAAATATGGATGGGTACGGTATCTGTACCAGCTCCCTATAAATTGATTAATAATGTTTTAAAATCAATGAAGTGAAATGTGTATAAATTGTTAAGTGGACTCGGTACCCCCCCCAACTCCCGATAAAAATTTTAATGCAAAAATAAAGAGATAGAAAGAAATAAAACAATTTATTTGACAAATCTATTATAAAGATCTCTTAAAATGTAGCTGTACAAAGTTGTCACTTAGAATATGTAGTCTTGATGATGGAGTAGCTTGGGCTGCTAAGCATAAGGTCAGGAATTAGGAATTTCAATCTATCAGATGTTCTGAGGGGAAAAAATGACTCCGTGTCTGTAGGTTTGATTTTCAGGCTTTGGTATTAAATTTGAGGACTAAAGTGCAGTTGAGTCAAGTTACTATATATCCAATTGTTTCAAAAGCATGCAAAGCTGGACAACTCATAAGGAAGATTGAAGAACTGATATATTTGAATTATAATGTTGGCAGAGAATATTGTATAAATAAATTATCAAAAGAATAAACAATTGTGCCTTATAGGAACTACATATAAGAATATCCCTTACATAATAAAATGACAGTAGATATGTTTGATTTTTACTATACATGGGCTTTTCCTATTTTGTGTTCTTTATTTTCCTCATTTAACAGCTCACATATGTCCACTGGTCAGAACTCTGGCGTGTAAGGCAAGGCCATCTTATGAAATATGTAGAACATGGCAATGTATAGAGGCAAAAGTTTTTCAGTAGTTACTATGAATAATAAGGTGGAGAAAATGGATAAGAAAAAGTGGTTTAGGGAGCTGTGAGTTTCTATTAAGGGCTATAAGAAAATTTAGAAACAGCAGTGATGGCATACAACATGATGAATGCAGCTAATGTCACTGGATTATATAACATCTATTATATGCAAACAAAGTCCAAATGCAAGGATGTTGTTTTACATATATGCATATATATGAAAAATAATTATCCATGAGGTTTCAGTTAGTAATTTATGCCAGAAAGTTTGTTTTGCCTTGCCTTACTTATGTGTGCAGTAATTGGTATAGTTACTCAACTAGTGTGGCCTCAAATGTTGGGGTGTCTTCCACATGCTCTATCTTCCGTCAACCTGAGAAACTTCTCATTGGCGAGAGAGAGAGGAGAGAAAACCTTTTTGCAGTGTCTGATCATATCACTTGCAACTAAATACTATCGGCCAAAGCACATAACATGGCTGAATCCAGACTAATGAGGTGGGTGGAATGGCCCTCGTGCAATATGAAAGCACTGAAAAGAAAAGAAAAGAACAGGGATCCAATGAGGGACGAATAATTGGAATCATGAAAAAATTAACCTGTCATTCAGCTGGTCCCGCTCTTTTTCTTCTGAGAGTATGGGAGTTTGTTTATTTCTTTCCCAGTCTGTTACCATGATTTCATCTAATGCTTTCGGGAAGTTTAGTAAATTCATACTTTTAAAAGAAGGGTGCTTGGAAACCTTAATTAGTTTTCTTTTATGTGTTTAAAATGCTTTCATTTTTAAATATTTTATGGTAAGGTTAGCCATAAAATATATTTCAAGGAGGCCATATGCTTTACATGAAAAAGAACAGCTATTGATTTATTACATGACTGCATTCAAAGTTTCTATGAAGAAAAACTATTGGACAGTTTTGGTTGCTGTGCTACTCATAAATACATCAAGTTGTGAGAACTTGGCTGAGGCTCAAGCTATTTCTACAAGTACAGTTGGAAGGCTTGTCTGAAATGAGCTGACTGATTTCTGTCTTTTATATTTCAAGAATCAGAAGATATACATTTTTAGAAAGGTGAGTAAATAGAAAAAGTAAGATGATAGTTTGTCTTAAAGTTATATTGTCCTGTTTATGATCTGGGGCTTTCCTATATATTTTAACTCACTATTGCTAAAAATTCTGAGCAACAATTCTGATCAAAAGGTTGGATATATGGAATAGAATTTAAGTTTTTCATAGAATCCAGGTATCCTGGAGTCATTGAGGGTGGATGAAATCCTCAGAATTGTTTTCCAGAGAAAATAATTACTTTACTCAGAAAATATTTACTCCAAAATTTAGTGCAAAGTTTTATTTAAACAATAGTTGATTAGCAAAGACTGCATACAGGTTTACATTCATTTAAATAAACACCTGTATGAGATCAAATTCAAAAAAGCAACTCACAAAGATTAGGGGTAGTGAGTTTTATGAATAGGAGCACAACAATTCAGAAAAAGAAGGTAAGAAGAATTTGAGATTACACAGTAGCAAAATGTAACAGATATCACTGCATGAAACATAGAGATTGTTGGCGTATGTTTTCCTGTGCATATGTCCTGCAAAAAATTTTTAAATCCTTTTCTAAAAAATTCTGGAAAGCAAAAATAAGAGCCATCCTCCCAACTAACAGAGAAGGAAACGCTTTTTCTTACCATATTAGAAAGAGCCAATTCATGCGTGCATTCACTGTGTCAAGCACATTTGTGCATTTGTTACATCATCATCCTCAGAACACTTGCTTTTTTACTTGAGCCTTTGGTATCAGCTCCTCATATTTTTTGTATGTATGGATTGTGATAAGAGTTGTATGAATCTCCAGTAAAATTATTTTAAAAGAAAATAACAACAAACCAGAATCAAAACACTGTTTCGGTTTGTCATCATTTTCACTCTCCCCAAATGTCTATTGAAATGAAAGACGTCACAAGAATCATTCCTCAAGATGTCTTTCCTCCATCTTCACTGAAAAGAAAACTATTCTTTTTGTAATGTGGAAGTTTATGGCATTCTAGAATATAAGTTGTCATAGTCATTCTTTAATTTTCGTGTCCCCAACTGCTCATGTATCAGCTGTCTCATCTCATAGTTATGTTCTTTCCTTTCATGATATATGAATTTGCTGTTCCAGGGCCAGCAATTTTTAAATAATAGAGACTACCACATATGCAAGAGTTTAGGTGTTATCTACTAAGCTTATTGTGCGATTGAATATCTGTTTAGTAAAAATTTCTCTCTCAATTCAACATTTTTATCTGTTCATTTTGGAGGAGAACTGGATAAGATTAATTGTACATGTTGAAAGTTTGAATTTTTTTCTTCAGTCAAGTGTTTTTCTTCCCATGATTTTTGATCAGAGCTAATAAAAACATGAGTTTATTTCCTGCTAGTTACTTCCCTTGCTGTCAGTAGAGGAAACCACTTGCTTTCCCCTGCTTTCTGAAGCAGACGTAAATAGGAATTAGCAAGTTTCACATAGGCAGTAGAACAGACAAGGCCAATCGTCTTACTATCATGTCGAAGAACTAAAAGCTCTGTTTAGTTGAAGATAGAAATATCCCCCTTCACAATGGGTGAAAAAAACTTTGATAACTAAATGGTGTATGTATTTTAAATAACCAAGCTACTTTCAAAGTTTGGTTACATTTTTCAAATACTGTGTCTAGAACTTAATTTCTTTTTAGCCTGTATTAAGTAAGCTGATCCTATTTGGGGAATATTTGGGGTATCAAAGGACAAATATTAATTTTTAGTGAAAAGCCATTGCTATTGGAAAAGACTACTTGGCATAAATGTGCCTTGCTTCTATGATCTTATAAAACATCTCTTTGCTTTAAAGGATATAGGTGGTGTTATTATTATCATATTTTCATGTTTTTAAATATGTTATGATTGCATGTCAAGATAGTAAAAATATAGAAAATGCATATTGTTGTTGTTGTTGTTAGGTGTCACAGAGTCCATTCAGATGCATAGTAACCTTCTGTACAACAAAGCAAAATTTTACCCAGTCCCATAACATTCTTATAATTTTTAGGATCCAGCCCACTGTTGCAGTCACTCTGGCAAACCATCTGGTCAGGACCTTCCTCTTTTTCACTGCCCTTCTACTTTACCAAGCATGCTGTCCTCCAGGGAAAATAGTTCTTCCTAACAACATGTCCAAAGTATACAAGATGAAATATAGATGACCTTGTTCTAAGGAGGGCTCCGGATGTACTTCTTTCCAGTACAGATTTGTTTATTCTTTCAGTAGTCCATGGTACTTTCAAAATTCTGCAGCATCACCCAAATTCAAATGCACCGATTATTCAACTCTCTTCCTTATTAAATGTCCAATTTCTATGTGTCTTTAAAATAATTTAAAATTCCATGTCTTGGCTTAAGGCAGACCTAAATCCTCAAAGTAATCACTTCACTTTTCAATACTCTGAAGAGGCCTTTTGTCTCAGTATGTGTTGCATCTTTGATCTCTTGATTATAACTTCCACGAGACTTGATTATGGATACAAAAAAAATTCTTGACAACTTCAATCTTTTCTTTGTTTTTCATCATGTCATCTGTTGATCTGTGAGGATTTTGCTCTCTAAAATGAAATGTAATCCAGAGTGACGGCTGCAACCCTTGATCTTCATCAGCGAGTGCTTCAAGTCCTCCTCGCTTTTAGAAGCAAGACTGTCATGTACACATAGCAGTTAATTAATAAGCTCACTTCCATTCCTGAGTTCCTACTTCTCTTCACATAATCCAGTTTCTCCCAGTATATGCTCAATAAACTTATTGAATAAGTAAGTGGTGCAGATACAAGGCTGGCACACACTTTTCCTGATTTTAAACCATATAGTATCACTTTGTTCTGTCTGAACACTATAGTTCACATGGATCCCTATGGAAGTTCCACATAAGCACAATGAAGTGTTCTGGAATTCCCATTCTTCTCAATGCTATCTCTAGTTGGTTATGATTCACACCATCCAATACCTTGGCATAGTTCATGAAACACAAGTAAACTTCTTTCTCGTATTCACTCTGTCAGTCAAGATCCATCTGACGTCAGCAATTATAATCCCAGTTCCAAGTGTTTTTCTGATCTGACCCAAATCTAGTCTGAATCTCTGGAAGTTCCCTGTCAGTGCTGTTGCAACTGTTCTCGAATGATCTTTGGTAATATTTTGCTTACATATGATATTAATCATGTTGTTTCATAATTTGAGCCTTCTTCTGGGTGGCCTTTCTTTGGAATGGACACAAACATGGATCTCTTCCAGTCAGCAGAACAAATAGCTGCGTTTCAAATTTCTTGGCATAGTAATTGCTTCCACTCTCGATCAGCTGGTTGAAACATTTCAACTGTCATGTCATCAATTCCTGAATTCTTGATTTTGGATAATGCTTTCTTTGCAGCTCGAACGTCTTCTTTCAACACTACTGCATCTTTCCCATTTGCTACCTTGGAAATTGTGGAATATTGACAAGTTCTTTTTGATACTGTGTTTTCTTTCTATTTCCTATTGATGTTGCATATAGAATTTAATATTTTGCCAATAGAACCTTTCAAGATTGAATCCTGAGGCTTGCTTTTTCTTTCTTAAACTTTTTCAATTTAAGACACATTGTGTGTGTGTGTTCTAATCCTTGGGCTTTGCACATTTCATTATATTTTACTTTGCCTTCTCCAGCTGCCATTTGCAATTTTCTTTTCATTTCTTTTATTTACCTTAGCTACTGTACAATTGTGAATAAGTTTAACTTTTCAGAAAGCCAGGTTGATATTTATTTTCCTGTCTTTTCAATGACCTTTTGTTTTTTTATGCATAATATTTTAGATGTCCTCCCACAGGTCATCAGGTCTTTTTCCACTAGTATTCAATGAAGCCAATCTGGCTTGTTTAAATCTTCATCATCAACCTGAACTTACATAAAATCAATTGGTAATCTGTTCCACAGTCATTCCTTACCCTGGTTTTAGCTTCAAATATTGAGTATCTCCATTTTCTCATCCCACAGATATAGTCAATTTAATTTCTGTGTAAACCATCTGGAGAAATCCTTGTACATAGATGCCTCTCTAATTGTTGAATAAAGGTATTTGCTATGAACAAATCATTGTTCTTGCAAAAGTCTATCATGGGATCTCTAGCTTCATGTCTATCACCAAAGCTATATTTTTCAATTGTTGTTTCTTTCCCTTTTTCTCCAACTTTTGCACTTCAATTGGAAAAAATTATCAGTGTGTCTTC
Organism: Nesogale talazaci; assembly: GCA_004026705.1. Lineage (NCBI taxonomy): Eukaryota > Metazoa > Chordata > Mammalia > Afrosoricida > Tenrecidae > Nesogale > Nesogale talazaci. Next base: position 27,816 of record PVJH01009210.1, on the reverse strand, counting down.
TTTTTTTGGGGGGGGGGCATCACTGCTCTCCGGTGGTGGGAGTAGGAGGCCCAGCCCCACTGCTGGAATTGAACCTCCATCCCAGTGGGCCACAGTCCTGTGCACAACCACTACGCCACCAGGGCTCAGGCCTTTTTTTTCTTGTTTTTTTTTTCAGTGTGTCTTGATTTCATGTTGAATCAATATCAGATTGAAGACATTTGTAGAATTCTTTAACTGGTTCCTCACTAGTTTTAGTGGTTGGTGAATAAATTTGAATAGTAGCTGTATATAGATTTGATTTCATTGAGGGCCGATAGATATAATCCTATCACAGACAATATTGCTTTTCAAGGCAGATCTTGAAATGTCCATTCTGATGATGAATGCCAAACCATTCTTTTTAATTGTGCCATTCCCTGCATAGTAAGGCATAGGGTTTTCTGATTTAAAATGTCCATTGCAGCTCACTAGCACCTAGGATATGATCTTTATGCATTCCACTTCATTTTCAAGGACTTGACTTTTTCTAGAATATGTATCATATATTCCATTTGGATTATTAATAGAATTTTATAACTAGCTGTTTCTTCTCATTTTGAATCCTGCCCCATCAGCAAATGAAGGACCCAAAGACTAAATCTCACAAGAGTTACTCCATTTATATCATTACATTCAGCTCTACTTTGAGAACAAAGAAGTTCTTCAATCATATGTAGAGTGTCCTCAGCATTTAGGGCCTCATCTTATGGCTCTATCTCTGACAATGCTCCTCTGTTCATTACCTCCTTAGTACCTGACAACGTTCTGATGCTGTGAAGTTTTCGATGGCTAATTTCTTCAAAGTTGCCACACAGTTCTTTCTTAATAACCTGTTCTTAATTTGAACGCTTCACAACGAGTCTACTGCATTTGAAATGCCTGTGGCATATCTGCCAGCATCACAGGAACACACAGGTCACCACAGTCTGCTAAACTGACAGACATAGAGTGGAGAAAGTGTATGTTAAGGCAGAGCATTTTTAGAAGTCGCTTGTGTGTGTGTTAAAAGATATATGTTAAGATAAAAATCACTTACAAAAAATGACATGTATCCAATAATTCAGGGAAAATGAACCATTAATTCCATTGACATTATTTTCTGTTCCTGAATACCTATATATAGAAGGCTTATCATAGATGCTGTCAACTAATCAACCATTTCCTGTATTGTGAAAGTTGTAATATGATTGCCTACATGAATTATTATCTCAGAAAATATAAATATAACTCTCCTTATTCGTTGGAGCTCTGGTGGCATTGCTGACTATGTCATTGCATTAGGTCAGGTGGACTAGTAAAACAAATCCATATATATGTGGAAGTATATGGATATATTTATGAAAGAGCTTTGTAACAAAAAGTGATTATGCATGAAGCAAATATCCCGGTTCAGATCAAGCCCATAAATCTGATACTAGTGCACAAGTCTGATACTAATCCATAAAGCTTTCTCATACTCTCACGGCCACATTTAAAGATGCAGAACGAATGCAGGAATATTACAGGTTGATGGGTGTAAAGTCTTGTGGATCCGATGGTGATAGCTGCACCACAGGGGTAGCAGGTCTCAGTGTGGCTTCCCAGCAGGAAAGCAGAGAAAGAGGGGTAAGTCGTGCCCACCAGGAAGTACCAACACACTGTGACCCAGTTTCACAGGCTGGATTCCACTCCTATACTTTCAAATCTTCAAGTGGACATGAACTTATATAACTACCACAGTCATTGACTGCTAACTGCAAGGCTGACAGTTCCAATCCATCAGTCATTTCATGAGAGAAAGACAAGGCAATCTGCTCCTGTGAAGGATTATAATCTCAGAATTCCTGAGAGGGTCACTATGAGCCTTGATGGCACTTAGTTTGGGGTTGCCTCTCTTCCTTAAGAAGCACACATGGTTCAGGGTCTAGTGCTCAGTCGGGTGTGAAAAGGTCAATGATTAAACCCCCTCATCTGCTCTACGGGAAGAAGAAACTGCTTCCTCAATGATTTCCAACCTTAGAAACCCTCTGGGGAAGTTTGACTGCATCCTGTATGAGTTAGAATAAACTCAATGGTTGCATGCTGGTGGTTTTGATCTACTCCCATCTGAACTGAACTTCAGGGAAGTAGTGGAACCAAAAAATGTTCCATGAAATTGGTAACCTTTCCAAAAACCTAAAAGAATAAAAGCAGTCAGAATAAAGGATGACATTGTATGATTGCCAATAATTCCTAGTATTAGAGGTAAACCCAAGCAGGAATTGACACTTTCTTTCATACTTTTTATAGGCCTAAGGCCTTCTGCTCTTGTTTTTATTCTCTCTCCACTATCCATTCCCCTCACCCTGACTCTGTAGCCATTCAGTCAGTATTGACTCAATGACAGTAAGTATATTTTCTTCAAAACCATTTTATTGGGAGTTGTTGCAGATCAATCCACAGTTGAACCACATCAAACATTATTGAACAGCTGCTACTACGATCAGGTTCTAAACATTGTTTTCCTTCCTGAACTCCTTGACATTGACTCCTTTGTACCCCCTGCTCCTCTGCCCCCACTGTGCCCAACCCCCCTGAAGCCCATATTCTAGTTTCTGTCTCTATAGGGACATCAATCCTGAGTTCCATATACTAAAAATAGAAAAACATATAACAAATTCAAGATGGTGACCCCCAAAACAATACACATCTAAACTAAACTACAATCTGAGCAAACAAAAAAATACAGACAATATTGAAAAACATATCTGGCCTAATGTGCATCAGAGGGGGAGGATGAACTGACAACTTTTGAATCCATTCAAGTCAGGTTTATTCTTCTGATTTTCTATAGTCACACCTCCACTGTTCTCTGTTTAGTAGCCAATTTCCTCCCATCACGTCATGAAGGATGGTGGGAGATAAATACTTGTTTATTAAAACAACAGCCCTGGGATGTTAAATAGCATAGTCAAAATGAAAGCTATGTGTGATCCAGGAAAAGGTGGTTGTAGCTCGTGATACACATACCCTCAATAATCCTTTTAGCTAAATAAAAAACAAGTCTTTATGCATGAAAACAATTACTTGGTATTATTTTAGTTCCTGGTTTACTCTTCAGAAGCTGAATACTGAAACATGGAAGGAGAGGGGGAATGAGGAGCTGATAACAAGGGCTCAAGTAGAAAGACAGTGTTTTGAGAATGATGAATGATGATGGCAAAAAATGTACAAATGTTCTTGACTCATGGATGATGTATAGATTGTGATAAGAGTTGTCTGAGGCTCCCCAATAAAATGATTTAAAAAAAGAAATCATAGACGTACCTGGAAAAATAACATAAGCTGATATCCTCTTATGATTCAAGTGGTTGAAATACACTATCTCTAATCTTGTTTCAATTAATGTAAATGTGGTCTCCACAAAATCTCTCAGTTGTTTTTCAAGGAGAAATGAATCAAACTGATTTTGTGTTTTGCTTCCTTAATTCCTTCTCCAAAGTCCTCACTCTAAGGCTAAATTCATTTGAACACGTTTGCTCAAAAATAGAGAATCCAATGTGATTAAAAAGTAGTTAAATATTCTTGGATGACATTCCTGCTATTTTCACCTTCATTCAGCCCTTTTTGTTGATAAGGCAAGGCAAGAGAGAAAGAATTCTCTATGTCTTTTTTGAATGGATACCCATGAGAAGAAACAAAAAAAAACCTGGCAATCTGCTCACAGATTCAGAGAAAATCAGCATTTCCCAGGTAAAAGATAAGTCTTTTTTAAAAGTTCTCATTTTCTTTTTAAATATTTTCTTTCCTGTTAAAACTGCTTTGCCTCATAGGGTTTCAGACAGGTCTAAAACCTTTCTACTTATTGTTTCCTGCACATATTCCTTTAAGCCTGAATTCCCAAAGTTCAAGCCTGGCTTTCAGCACAAGACAAGAAGGGGTCCCATTTCTGGATGGAGAGATGTTGGAGATTTTCTGGAACAGTATCCTGAAAAAGGATGTGTGGCTGATGTGGCCTATGGATGCAAAGTCACCTGGTAGTGTGGTCATTTCGAAATACATGTGATGACTGATTTGAAAATTGTAATTATTTTCAGAATGTAATTATGATCCACTTTAAAGACTAAATGTCTATTTTTAAGGGAAATATTTTGAAATTTATACCCCTGGTAACCTTTGATGTATAAGAAGAATTTGACAAAATTTTCTCAAAAAAGGGAAGATTTATTCCCTAAATTAGTATTTTTTAAAATTTATTCATTCACTAACACTGTTATTGAGGGATTATTTCTATTATACAAGGATACCACCAGTCATTGCTTACTTGATGATAGAAAACATCTACTTAACACGAGCATAATGCAATCACTAACCCCATAAATAATTCCAATATTAGGAATCCAAGAGTAGGATGAAGCAATACAATATCAGAATCAATTTGCTCTACAACTCTCACAATACCCACACTTTAACAGGTAGAAAAGCACAGTTGTGGTTTAAAAACTGTCCCTTTATTACATAGGTTTTGCTTTAATGTTGATATTTCTCCAAATTGGTCTTTCTCCACCTTTAAAATGACAAATTTAGGGATTTGTGCCATTATGTATCAAGTTACTAAACAGCACATTGTTCCCCTCTGTTAAAAATAAAGGTGGGGAGAGAGGGTCGGAAGGGGGAACTGATCACAATTATTAACACATAACTACACACACACACACACACACACACACACACACACCTTCCAGGGGAAATGAACAACAGAAGCCAAGGGGGAAGATAAAGACAGTGGTCAAAGTAGGATATTAAAATAATAATTTATAAGTTATTAAGGGGTCACCATGGTGGGGGGGAGGAAAGAGGAGCTGATACCAAGAGCTCAATAGAAAGGAAATGTCTAGAAAATAATGATGCAAAATATGTACAAAATGTGCTTGAAACAATTTATGTATGGATTGTTATAACAGTTATAAAAGCCCCCAGTAATATGATATTTCAATAAAAAGTAAAGCGTTTCTGCTGCATTGGAGAAATTTGTTGTTAACTGACTTCACTGTGTAAATAATATATCTGTTACTCAAGAGAACATTCTTCTTTTGTTGACATTTGCCTCTCTTCACCTTTTGATGCAAAGTCAAAAGAAATGCAATTGTGTGGATATAATTATGTATTAGAATAGTGGTTAATGCATTCACGTCTTTCTCCCAGGGGATTGGAAGCACAAACATCCATTCTCTGAATTTATTGGAACTAAGATTTGTATATTCCAATAGCAAAATGATTTGAGACCAAACATGAAGACAATAGAAGTTCAGAAGTAATACTTAATAGCTTTATAATTAAACTCACTGTGGAGGGGTACCCTTTTAAACTTCCATATTGGTGTGTGGCCAAGATAAAACTCTCAGAGGTATTAGTGGGTGTTTCTAAACTCAAATTCTGAAAATGGCTTTGAAAAAGTGGTTATAAGTGCCAAGGACGCTATTGTTCAGAAGCCATCTAAAATTAACTGGGAAAGCAATGGCAATGTGCAGGATGGACTCTCAGTTTGAAGATTACTGCTTCATATGGCATGCAACAACCTGAAGGAAAGTTGGTGATTACACTGAGCATATAAAAGTAAAAATTTCATTCCCAAAGAAATACCTGAAGGTAATTTCAGATTAATTCTAAAGTGTCTAAAAGAGTGAAAGAGTAGAATGTGTTCTCTATTTTTTTCTGACTCAGCTAGGTAGGAATTAAAAGGGGTAAAAAAATAGTGTGTTCTCCTTCACGCTATTTCTTTTCTTGTTAATTTTGACTCTTCCAGTCTATTTCACAAAATTAGCTCCAAATAGGATCTATTTCCTAAAAATGAAAGTTCTAAGATAGAGAGAAAAATACCCATAGAAAAGAGATGCCTTTAAGAGTTGGGTGGAGGGCTGAGCCCCGGTGGTGTAAGTGGTTGAGTGCGGAACTGCAGCCCGTGGGCTTGGCGGTTCAAATCCAGCAGCTGCTCTCAGGAGCAGCACTGGGTAGCGCCCACGACCACCAGAGGCAGTGATGCCCACAAAATAACAAAATGAAAAAACAAAATAAAAAAAAAGAGTTGGGTGGAGGGGTAGTGAATCACTCTTCTTTGTCTCTTCTTTCTTTATATCATCATAAGGTTGTAGTGAATTATAACTTCTAAGTTTTTAAAACAATAATTTATTTTTGGAAGGCATTGCTATGAAAGTAAAGCTTATAACCCAACACAGAGAATCAACATGAAATTTTGAGTAAACTTTAAGATACTGGCACACAGAATCAAAAAAAGAGAATTTGGTAGCTGACGCTGACCTGAACACTGCAAAATGCAAAACAGTATGGGGACAAATCCTACTTATTAGCCTATCTGTCTGTGTTTATGATAAGACTGACTATATAAGGATGTCTTCTACCTCTTAGGGGAGACATTGAATGTTTGTAGACTGGGTTTTTTAAATTTCAATACTATTCATTAGCCCAAGTTGTCTAGTGAAACTAATCCAGTGATACTCATCTATGTATGAGAAAAAGATTTATATCAAGAAGTAATTATATGTCAAAAAGGCTTTCCAGCTCAGTTCTACTCATGTTCATAAGTTGGATGCTGGTCTATAAATCCTTCTCAGACACCTATAGGTGCATGCCAGTGAAGCCGAGTAGTGATTCAGAAAGCAGGGAGAGCCCGGGCTCATAGATGCAGGGTCCTGCAGATACAAAGGTCAGTGCAAGCTTGTCAAGCCTCTCACCACCATTAGGATTGGTCACAAAGTCCCAGCTTCACAAGGAGGTGGAGACGCATGGATCCTTTCTCTTCAACTTACTTTTATACAAAAAAAGTATGGCATCGATGAGTTGCAATCAGGCTGCAACTTTGGTTGACAGGTTTGATTCCATCCCGTCCCTGGAGTCTCAAATTGACATGATCCCATAGCATTCATGTAATGTCTGAAAACTGATTTCAAGAAAACCTTCACCGAGTTCAAAGAAGAGACAAGATGCCCCATTAAGTAAATACCATGCAATATCCTCTTCTTTAATGTAAGCAGGTGCTTTGTAAATTAAGACTTTCAATCAACATCCTTTGGAATTTAAAAAATCTGGCTAGACAGGACCTTGCTCCACAGACTTTGTTGAATAATGAAAGTACCCCAATGATGCAACATGATTTCAATGCTGAAATTGAAGTTTGCACATATCCTGGAAGCATCATACTTTGATGTTATTTGATTTCCTCTGCCCATTCAAGTACTATGAGCTAAGGAAATAGATCCAGACATGGATCTATCAATAAAAAAAGCAAAATTAGAACTTTAATTTAATGCCTTACTTATTATAGTTGATATCGAATATCACTTTTTTTATTTAAAAAGTGATATATAAATCACTTTATATAAATCCCAGAAGAATAGAGAATGCTGCATTTGTACCTGATATAGCTCCTTCATAGTGAGTGTTCATATTGAATCAATGTTGAATCAATTCTGTAGTGGACTTAAAGTTTGCATTGTACACTAAGCATTTTAATCATAATAAATATGTAGCAAAGAAAGATTGCAAAATGGAAAGGTGAAAGAAAAGATAAAGGTAAGCTCACAAAAACCATAGAGCACATAGATTTTGGTTATCATAGTTTTTCTTTTCAACCTACCGGTTTGGGGGTGACCTTTGTTGATGATCTCTACATCAGGGAACATGGCAGAGAGCAGATCTTTCAGATTGCTGTTGTTGTTGTTGCTATTAGGTGCATTTAGGTGGTTCTAACTCACAGTAGCCTATGCACAACAGAAACACTGCTCTATCTTCCACTGTCCTCACAGTTGTTCCTATATTGGAGTCATTGCATTAATTTATCATTTAAAGAGCTCTCCTTTCTTCTGCTTCCCCCTCTTTAGATAGTCATCCACATGATGATTTTCTGCTCCAAGAACTGGTCCCACCTGACATGTCCAAATTACATGAGACAAAGTTGTGATGGGTAGGTTTGTTATGCCAACATGGCCACAGAAGAGTGGTGGGTCTGTTGTGACGGCACAGCCAATGAACACAGGGGATGAATTGAACGGCAGAGATAGGAAGGGCTCAGCGAGTCCTGCCCTCTCTCTTGCTTTTGGATCTTTTAACCAGCTAGCTGTTTTGTTCGCCCTGTTCCTCTACCTCTAAGCAACACTACCTATGGGACACTTAATTGTGGACTGTGGAGCTATGAGTGGAGGTTCCTTCAAGCCCTACTTTGCCATGCTCCTGGGATATGCATCTCTTGAGCTGGGGAGTGTTGGACTCTGTCATCTGGCTGACTGTTGGTGACCTGCTCTGCCGTTTGCTGCCTGTGACCACATAGCCTGAATTGCTCTACAGAGGACTACTCAGCGGCCCTCAAGATTTGAAGGACTGCCAGTCTTCTAGCTGTCTCACACAAGTGAGTTGCACCGAGCAATCTGTACTGCTTTATAGATTAGTTAACTGTTTCTTTCTTATCTTATATACCCTTCTCTCTATATAAATATATAAAGAGAATTACTAGTATCCTGATTTCATTTCTCTAGAGAACACTCTCTGAAACAAAAGTCTTGCCATTCTTTCCTTTAAGGGGAATCCTGGTTGTGCTACTTCCAAGACATTTATTCATTTGTTTGATCTTTTGGTAGTCCATGGTACTTTAAATATTTTTCACCAACACCATAATTCAAATGTATCCATTTTTCTTCTGTCTTCTTGATGATCTGCAGTCCTATTTTACTGGCATATGTTATCAATATTGTTCTATACTTTGAGCTTTTGTTGGGGTTACCTTTCTCTGCGTGGGTACAAATATGGATCTCTTCTTTCCATTTGGCCAAGTAGCTGTCTTTCAAATTTCTTGGCATACCCTAATTAATGCTGCCAGTGCACCAGCTTGCTAAAATATTTCACTTGGTGTTCCATCAAGTCCTGAAAAATTATTTTTACCTAATGCTTTCAGTGAGACTTCAACTTCTTTTTTCAGTACCACTGGTTCTTACTAATTTATAAATTATTACTTTGTCATATATTACACTGTCCAATGTCTCTCTTCACACACTTCCCCATTGTATGTACCCCAGAGAGGAAGTTATATGTAGATCCTTATAATCACCTGCCCCTTTCTAACCCATTTTTCCCTCCACTCTCCCTGTATCATCACTCTCACCACTGGTTCTGAAGAGATAATCTGTCCCTGGGTTAGTCAACACCACCTCCTTTCCCCTATCTCCCCCTCTGCTTTGGTCCTGTCATTTTCTCCTCTAGACTGTTCATCTAGCTATCTTATCTAGGTAGACTTGCAGAGATAATAATATGCACAAAACAACAAGACATAGCAAGATTAAGCAACAAGAGAAAACAAAATGTTGACAATAAAACTCTAATATATATATATGCATGTATATATCTATATCTATATATCTATATATATATATCACTTGTAAATAGTTCAAGGCCTGTTTCTTGACCACTAGGAGTTTCCACCAGTCTAGTCCACTGGGGAGCCACATTCTGGCCCCAAAGGGTATCCTTTGCACTTCGTTGGGACTACCCTGTTCTGTACCCCTTATTACTCTGCTACATGCTCTTAGTGTTTTGAGTTGGTGTGGTGCGGTAAGGCTGAGCCAATCCTGCCACTGTGTCTCCAGTGTTGTCCCCTGTAGGGCCATGAGTCAGCAAGGAACAAGGTATCTCATAGTTAGGCCAGACATATGATCCACTCTGTGCATTAGCAGTTCTGAGTGAGGATATCATCCTTCAGGCTTGTTGGGCCAGGATGGGCTCCACTCTCTCTTCCTCCCCTCTCATTTGTTTCCATGTGCTCTCATCAGGCATGTCCCCCTCCCTGAGGTACAAATTCAGTGCTGTCCTCTAAAACAAATTGTTCACTTGCTCTCTGATCCATGCCACACAGAGCATTCGCATCCTTGAACACAGAGTTTAAGTCTGGTCCCTCTTTCCCTGTGGTGATACAAACAATATCCTCCCCTTGGGTGCATTAGTGTCCTGTTCCCCCACTACATATTGCTATCTATCTCCCCACCCTCCTTTTTAGTTGGCTACCATATGTAACCCTGGATTTGATCTGGCTCCTGCTATACTATCTGAACCCTGCCCCAGAAATGTTGGTATACAGTAACTTTTTTTCTATGCTCATTTTGCATTTTTTAAAGTTTACCTCAGTGGACTCATGTTGTACTTTTCCTTTAGTGTGTAGCTTACTTAACTTAGCATAATTTTCTCCATTTCTCCCATGTGGCAATATGCTTCATATGTTAGTCACAGTTTTTTCAGTGATGCATAGTATTCCGTTGTATGTATGTACCAGTTTTTAATCCATTTGTCTATTGATGGAAATTTGGGTTGTTTCCAACTCCTTGCCATTGCAAACTGTGCCACAATGAACATTGGAGCACAGATGTCTGGCAGTGTTTTGTTTCTTACCTGTCTTTGTATATGCCCAATAGAGGGACTGCTGGATCATATGGTAGCTCAATTTCCATCTAGTTTAGAAATCACCAAATCGATTTCCATAGTGGTTGTACATACATATAGGACCACCCAAAGTGGATGAGAGTTTCTATCTGACCACAACCCCTCCAACACTTGTTGCTTCCTGAATTTTTAAATTGGGCTATCTTTGAATATGTTAGGTGGTATCTGATGTTTGTTTTGATTAGCATTTCTCTTATGGCTAATGATTGGGAACCTTTTCTAGCCATTAGGTTTTCTTCCCTTGTGAAATTTCTGCTCAGGTCTTTTGCCCACCTCCTCACTGAGCAGTTAGTTTTTCTCTTATTGTAAGGTTACAAAGTATTGTAGCATTTTGTAATAAAGCCATCTGATGTGTCATTTTCTAAAGGTTTTTTTTCCCAGTAGGTGGGCTCTCTTATTACTCTCGGTGAATTCTTTGAATGTACACAAGTGATTCATTTTCAGTATATCTCACTTGTCAGTTTCTGAATCCTCTATATTTGTATCTTTCCCTATTTCTTTTTTTTTTTTTTTTTTTTTAAATTTTAGGCATCACTGCCCTCAGGTGGTGGGAGTAGGAGGCCCAGCCTTTGCTCCTGGGAGCCGGAATTGAACCTCCATCCCAGTGGGCCGCAGTCCCGCGCACAACCACTACGCCACCGGGGCTCAGCCCTCCCTATTTCTGATAGTCTATGCATTTCCTGTGTCAAGGCTCTCAGATTTGTCCTGATTTCCTCCATAATGGGCCTAATTGTTTGGGGTTTTTAACCTCAAGGTGTATGATCAACTGTGGGTTTATTCTTTTGCGTAGTGAGGTAAGGGTCTTCCTTCATTTTTCTGCAGGTAGGTATCTTTTTTTTCCAAGCACCATTTATTAAGTGCTTCCCATTTGATTTGGTGGGGGGGGGGGGGCTATCAAAAATCAGTTTCCTGTATGCTGATATTTTTATTTCTGGGTCTTCAGCTCTTTTCCATTAGTCTGAATAGAATGGTGGCTATTTCAAATATGACTTTCAAGTATTTTATCTTCTAATACAAAAATCATTTTCCTTTCTTCTACATACTTCATCAATCATCAATAAAGGTTTAATTAATGATTCTGGAGTACAAATTATATGAGCCATCTGAGTCTTCTATACACCAAAGTTGGGTTTAATGGCTGCTAAGTTAGGTTCCTTAACTCAACAACTTGAATTTCTCCCAAATATGGGCCACTTTTATTAAAATTGGCTGAAATACTGGCAAAGTGTTAGACAAGAAAACAGAAAAAAGTTTAAATGATCTCTAAATTTAAAAAACATAAAGGGAAATATTTTTTCATGGGTAGAGAACAATGATAAACAAAAAATATGACGTGGTGTCTATTCTCTTCATGAAGACCCTGTGCGTTAGATGCCACAGAGCTCCATAGGGCTGACAAGACTCTAAGCTGTCAGAGTCAGATCACTTAGCCATTTTTTCCACATGAGTCTTGATGATTTTAATCATCAACCACTCTGTTAATAGTCAAATGCTTAAATGTTCACATACATAAAATTACAATGAAACTTACCCTAAAAGTATAATAAAATTAATGTCTGTGTCACTGTGTTCTGCAAGATCAGTTGATTGCTGTCACAACAGTAAGATGAAGATCAATTAAGTTTGGGGGTAAAACCCATGTGGGGGCCATATCTGACCTCCTCTTGCTTCCTTATTGCTACGAGACAGGGAGCAAACATCCCTTCATCCTATGGTCTTCCTTTCATGGTACTCTACTTCTATATTAAGAACAATAACTCATTTTAATGGCTGCATCGAACTCAGACAATACTAACAATTATAGGAGTTTATTAAGTAAGCTGATAGGTTACCATAAGTTAGGATCAGTAAGCAGTAAGAATAGAGTCATTGGTTCATAGCAACATCTCTTCTCAGCCAGCAGCCAACGTCTCTTATCGGTCTTCAGCCTCTCAGAGAGGATTCCTTTCCCTCTCTCTCCATCAACCAGCAATTTTGCCTGTTGTTCTGCCTCAAGATCCCCTATGCTTGGCACTGATTCTTGTTCTCGCTCATGGCTCCATTACCTCAGCCACTGCTCTGAACCTGGCTCCTTTGCTCGGTCTTAGAATCTCCATGCTATAATGTCTGGTGCTTCTGGATTCCTATGGCAGATCTTGCGTGTAATCTGCTTTCACTGGTTCTGGGAGTTTTCCTCCTGCTTAAATGATGACTCGCATTTTTAGTCAGAGGTGTGATAACTAAAACTGATCTGTCACCTCTATTAGTGCTACACAAGCTCTATTTGCATCGCGCTGTCTGTGAGTTAGTTCCAACTTAGGGTTCCATCCAATCATTTGGTGGGGGTTACAGAGATATGGATAGAAGTGCCATAGTAAGACATTCCACTCCATCACAGTTATGCTGTTCAATTTTATTTAATAGTAAGGTTGCTCATCTAGGAATGAGGAAATATTCACTCTTTCTTGACTACTAAGTTTTCTGTAAATGATATCAGACCAGAAATTGACAGCTAAAAACCATAAGGCAATAGGTAATCTCTTGAAAATTAATATTAGAACCCAGATGGATCCCTCAAACCATTCCCTTTTTCACCCTTTTGATTATTCCTGGAGTCATATTATGTTACTATTTTAATAGATTAGGTTGTTTATGAGTTGGCCTCAATTTGATGATGGTGAATTTAGTTTCTAGTTTTAAATCAGCAAATAATAAATAATAATAAATACTCCACTTTTGTCCATAGTAGTTTTTATGATCAACCTTTAAAATGCACCACATTAAATGTCTTGTGTCCTTAAAATATGCAGTAGGAAGTAGTATGCTCCTAGAGGGCTGCTGCTGGATTTGCACAGTCCTGCACACAACCGCTGTGCCATCAGGGCTCAGCTACATTCTCCACTCTCAACCACTTCCTTCACACTCCCTATTTTTTCCTTAGCCAGTTAGGCCAATTCTTTTATAGTTATATTCTTATGATTATGCTCTTTTCTGTTCTGGTTGGTATGTACTTAGCTCCTATTTTACCATGCTCATATCCCCCCCACCTACCCTCCTATCCTCCAAGCTTTAACCTTTCCAATTATCCAACAGAGGACACACCATCTTGGCCTGTGTTCAATTGTATCTTGAAGACTGGAGATACTGTCTACGAAGCCTCTGAAAAATGAGTAATTGGGGTCTGAGGAGAAGTTGGCCAAGTGCTTTTCAAACAGAGCAATGTTACCAGATAAAAGCAAATGGAGTTATGTAACGCTGAGTGACCTTTTTTATTTTCTTTTCAGTCTTGACTTTTTCCCAGAGTCAAGTCCTGGGAACCTGACATTTTCACTTGGAAATGTAACACATCCACACTTAACACACTGAAAATAGGACACTTGTTACCTTCTCCTAAACCTGCTTCTCCTCCAGTCCTCACTTCAGGACTAAGTTCCTGTAGACCTGGAAATCTTCCTTGAGTTATTCCTTTGTCTCAGATCACCTTCATCCTCACCCCATCTCATACTGATGAATCAAAGTAGCCTGATTATAAACAAGCTTGGATATAGCATTTTGTTGGAGATGTTTGCATCTATATCATCAAGAAGATTAGTATTAAGTATTACTCTTTGGGGTGTGTTTTTTAAAATAGTGTTTGTGGCATAGATTGGATACCGTATGTGTTATGGGAGATTTACTCATCTATATTTTTTGAGTGGGAAGAGGTTGTGAATTATTGATAGTAATACTTCCTCAATCATTTGCTAGAATTCACCAGTGAAACCATCCGGACCTGGGTTTTTCTCTTCTCCATAGTAATCTGTATTTTAAGTTGTCATCGATTTATTAAGATTTTCTATTATTTTAAGGCAATGTCTAGCTGTTTATAAAATCTCCCTGTACTTTCTGTGAAAATGGGTAGTAAAACTGCTTCTTTGATTACTATTGCTAAGAACTTAAACTGTGGCTAGTTTTATATCTGAATAGATAGAGATTTGTCAAAATTTTTTCTTTTCAAAATATAAGATTTTTAACATTTTATTATTTTCTAAATAAATCATTTTATTGGGGGCTCATATAACTCTTACCACGATTAATTCATACATCAATTGTATGCAGTCCACATTTGCACATTTGTTTACATATCATTCTCAAAACATCCTTCTTCTACTTAGGCCACCAGTATCATCTCCCCATATTTTCTTTCCCTCACCACTCAACTTTGATTTTAATAATTTCTTGTTTTATATTATATTTAACACTTCATGATGTTGTTCCTTATATTTCATTTGTTACCAGTTTTGTTTGTTTGCTTTATTTTTCCCTCTACACTCCAAATTTGGACATGTTGTTAGGAAAGACTGGTCCCTAAAAAAAAAACAGTATGCTTGATGAAGTAGCAGGTCAACAACAAAAAAAGACCATAAGTAGCTACAGTAGCTACAACAATTGGCTCAAGCATATTAATAATTGTGAGGTTGGTGCAGGACCACACTCTTCCATTCAGTTGTCCAGGGGCTCTCTGTGAGTCAGAACTGATTCGATGACATCTGCCAACAATACCAACACTGATTTTAAAGTACAAAGCTAAAGACAGTGGTAGTTTGATGATAGAATCCCGGGCTTCATGTGGGACACATACATTTTGTTTTTGTACAATACACCTTAGGAGGAGGCTATGATACTAAATCAATTCAGTAGTCCTTCAAAACTATGAAAGATGAAGCAGAAAGGCCTGGTGAACTTCTTACAAAAACTAATCATTGGGAACCTTATGAATCTAAGTAGCCTGATCATAAGCAGTCATGAATATGGCACTGGCCTGGACAGGACTTTGTTCTTGTGCATGAGATCACTATTAGGCAGAGGCCAACATGATGGAAAATAATATCAACAAAAGATAATTAATCTTATCTTTTATTTAAAATATGGATTTCATAGATATGCATTTTTCTATAAGCATTACTTTCATTGCATCTCATACATTCTATGTCATGCTGTATTTATTCTCCTCAAAAGTCTTTGGTTTTGCTTTTTGATCCCTTTGTTATATAACAGTGGTGGGAAGGCCTGTAAAAAGGAGCTGATGTCAAGGAGTCCAGAAAGGAAAAGAATGTTTGGCTCCCACGGCCGCCAGAGGGCATTGATGCACACCCCTCTTCCCCCAAAAAGAATGTTTGGAAATTGTAGTAGCAATTGGACAATACTACTTGACATGATTTAACTGTGGAAAGACATGATATATGTATTAACTGTCAATTTCTTAAAATAAATATTTTCACTGATTCCCTTCTTGTTATTAGTCCATGGTAATTCCTCAGCATACACAATTTAATAAAAATTATCATTCTGCTAAAAGAGATTACTATTTAATTCCCACATATTTATGAATATGAAAGGCTTTCTTTAGTTGCTGAGTTTTTATCTAAGTGTATTGTGCATGTTGAGAGGAACCTCAGTGGCACAATACCTAAACACAGAGACTCACTGGGATAAACATGTAACAGTTCGTTTCCATAAAGACGTACATCTTCAGAAATCCTTTGAGGAAATTCTACTTTTTCCCATGAGTTTGCTGCGATTTAGATTTGACTTGACGATAGTGGGTTTTATTTTGAGTGTTGGTGCATTGGGAGCCTATGCATACTTTGTATGGTTTCAATTCTTTTAGCTTTACTGGGTATGTTAGTCTGGGTAGAATAGAGAAACAAATTCATAGACATGCATATGGATTATAAGGGAAAGGTTTATATACAAGAGGAAAGGAACATTGAGAAAGCATCCCAACCCAGTTTAGTTCAAGGTCATAAGTCCGATATTAGTCCATATGCCTGATACCAATCTATAAATTTTCCTCTGACTCACCAAGCACTTGCAATGTCACCAGAAAAATCAGAGGCAGGTGGGTTCAGAGTCTTGTGTGTCCAGTGGCAGTAGAAGCAGCTCGGCACTGGCAAGGGTTCCCCCATGTCTCCTCATTTCTAGGGCTAAGGTTCCGTCAGCAGTATTCATTGGCAGTAGAACCATCTCAGTGCTGGAAGGGGTCTCTCTGTGACCTTTCTGGCTTCAGAAGTCTGGTTCCATTAGGGCAGGCCCATAGGGCTTCTCCTTCAGCTTCTCCAGTTCCTAGGACTCAAGGTCTATGCTGTCATCTTGCCTTGTCCGTCCAGTGTCTCCCAGGAATTGAGTCAAGTCTCTCTCCTCCAAATGGGAAATACCGTGAGACTTCCCAGAATTCTCAGGAGAAAGCCATGCCTACCCAGAAGCCTCATTGGCTATCTCTAGATTGATAGGCTAGACTCCACCCCTACACTCCCAATCGTGAAATTGACATCAAATACATGACTGCCACATTGAGCCTTATTGTTTGGTCCAACATATAAATAGACTATTCTTCACGTACATTTGAGAGTAATATGTAATATGTTGTTATTGGGTAGAATATTCTGTAGCTGTTAGTTATGTCTAATTGGTTCATAATTTTTCTTTCTTATTCTTGTACCTATATGTTTTACTCAATATTGAAAATTGAATATGACTTTTCAATTATTAGTGTTCAATGGTCTATTTTTTCTTTGCTTCTTTCTATCAGTTACTTCTTTAATATTCTGGAACTCTATTGGTAAGTATGTACATGTTGATAATCATTTTGACTTTCTGATGAATTAAACATCTTAAGATTATAGGATGGGCTCTTTCTGCTATTATTTTGATTTCAGTGTGTGTTTTGTGTAATATGAGTATGACCTCAGCTTTCTTTCTGCTATTGTTTTTTGCGTAGCTTTATTTATTTCTTCCAGTACTTTTGACCCCCCTTGATCATTTAATTTAAACTGTGCCTCCTCCTTAGAGCACACAATTGTTGCAGTGGGGTGCTATCGAGTTAATTCTGGCTCTTAGCAAGCTCGTGTGGCTTTAAAAACTCATTCACTAGGCGATGTTGATTAGTCATTCTAACAGTAGATACAACAATTTTTAATTGAACTTTTCATAAAGATAATCTGGGTCTCACCTTATTTTAATGAGTTCACAATGAGTTTCTGTCCCAAACTCTCAGCCTTGCTGATGTGCAACTGAGTTTAGGATTCAACTCAGCAACTGATCCCTTCATGTTATATGCAAAAGAAAGGAAATTTAGGAGAGAAATTGAACTTATTAAGTCACTTCAAAGTCAAGATAATAAACCATTTTTCCACATTTCCAAATGAATATTATGTACCAGATTTGCATACAACAGTCCTATCTATCTGCATGGTTTCTTTTTTAACCCTCCAGAAAGACCATAAGAATTCTAACAGCTATCCACTGCCCTCCCTCCCCAAATTAATTCTTGACATATGCCTTCCAGATTCACAATTTGGCTGGAAGCTGAAATTTGTTTGAATGTTGGTTTCTAAACATGGGCCAGCAATTTTATCAGAAATTGTGAGACAATCAGAAAATAAGATAAAATAGCCATTGTCTTAATATTTAAAATTGTCCTTTATACTATAGGGATCATCATTGTAGGTAAGTGTTAAGAAAGATGGGTACTTTGTTCAATTGTTACCTTTGTTTCCCAGTTCACCAACACAGGTTTGATTTAGTTTTGATGCTCAAAGGTGAAATTTATGATAAACATAGAGTACTTCTGGATAAGAGGTCTTTATTAGATCCCCAGAGAAAAAAATCACAGGTGTTCCTTGCTTACAAAGAAGCACTGAATCAGTGTTCTGTGCAAGGAGTTATCACCACCACCTCACCGATGACTGTAGTTGAGAAAAACCACTGATGGTCATAATTGGATTTAACGTTGACCTTGACCTCTGGCAAGATTGTGAATATTTTCAGGGACAGGTCCTCTCCTTTTTCCTTAAAAATAAAAGTGCTATTATCTGACATTAAGACTTCTTCTTCTCTAAGTGATCTAGCAATCATTACCTTAACTAATCTGTAATTACTCCACTTTATTTTTAACGTGTACTTAGACTTGAAGAAAATTGATTTGTAAATTATTATGTATGTATATTAGTGTAGTCAATAGACCAATTGACACATTTAAATAGAAAACCTGAACACAGCCACAAGTCCTGTGCTCATTTCAAAACATCAACGCTATATTCCCATTTTAATCCTACTGTGCTGGCACTTTGAAACTTTTTGCTTGTTTAATTTATTATTAATTGGGAGTTCATATGCAAACATATCATTTCCAAAGTTGTGTCACATCAAATGTAATTGTACAATTTCTACCACAATCTGTTTCCAAACATTCTTTTTCATCCTAGACTCTTTGCCATTATTTCCTTCCCTCCTGACCTTTGAAACTATTATATGTTATCATTTCCAGCATGTTGTTACCCATCCATTGTCATCAAGACTATTCTGACTCACAGTTACCTTAAGTAGGGGTAGCAAGGCAGTCAGTGTTTGTGGGCGATAGTGAGACAGAGTTCTCTTTCTCTTATGGAGTAACTGGTGAGTTTGAACAGAGATCCTGAAGTTAAAAGCCCAGTGCTTTCCTGAGAGCACCAGCAGGACTCTTTTCTAGTTAGACAGGTAACAGATAAGCACGGAGTTATTACTATCTCGAACTAACAAACATGCTGCTTTGGTATGTAAGTTATATGTATGTACATATAATGAGTGGGTGTGTGATATTTGGGGACCATGTATCTCCTGCAATCACCCATGAATTATGCACATCCTATTTGTCCCTTCACGTTTCTTCTTGCTCATATCCCTGTTTTCAGTAATGCTTTCCTCTGAGAGGGTTCCTTTGGCTACCCTTATCCACATAGCACCGTTGTTTTTGTTTGTTTGTGTTTCTCACAGCTTGGTTTTACTTCCTTTCTCTACTAAACTCCACAAAACCAAGATTTGCGCCTATCTTACCACTTCATGTCCTAGGTTTAGCCCATAAATAAATGCTTGAGAAATGATGGACTCGTGTGGTGAGGTGAATTACTTAATATGCCTCTACTAGCGATGGTCTTTGTAACAGCCAAATAGATGATTAAGCTCATATAAATATGAGAGACTTGTGGCCCACTATGGTACTTGTTTAGCTTGCTCACATTGTGAATAGTAAGCATGACATCCATGGGGGTCTAGAACCCTGGAAGGAAACTGCATGCATTCCAAACAGTGGGATCAGACGATTATATGGCCCTGCTAGGTTTAAAGTGAGCTTCCTCAAAGGCAGAAAGAAGGACACTAATAACCCACAAGACAGGAGCACTATAATTCGAGCACATCGTTAGACCCATAGGAATGTTCTTGATCCAGGAGACAGAAAGCTGTGATGCTGGAAATGCTTAAAAATGGCAAGAAGCAGTAGCAGAAGAATGATAGCAGCAGAGGCATCAGAAAGAAGAGACTGATGGGAGACTGCATGGTGAGTGTCTCAGAGGATGGAGTGAGACAGAAGGTTTGCTGGCAGAATCAGATGCCTTTGGGGATGAGGGCTGCTGGTTTTACCTACTCAGGAGTTAGAGCTGAGAGACATTGGGTAAAATATTACTGAAAAGTGGGGTAATCCAGTGCACTTAACTGTCTTACTAAGAATGTTATAGTACTTGCTTAAGCAGGGCAGAGGCCAAGGAGACATGTGGTTGAAAGGTTAAGAGCCAGAAAGGCATATTGCAGACACAAAAGGGGAGGCCATTCTGTCCAGAAAAATTGTATCTTCAGAGTTCTTATTATTTTTGTTGATCATTTTATTGGGGGCTCATACAGCTCTTCTCTCAATCCATATATACATTCATTGTGTCAAGCACATTTTTATATTTGCTGCCATCATCATTTTGAAAGTATTTTATTTCTACTTGAGTCCTGGTATTGGTTCCTCATTTTGTAACTTGATATTTCTCTAATAATCTTCACAATTGCGAGTAGTATCTATGAGTTTCATGAATCCATTGGAAGAAATGATCAAGCCCAAGAGAGAAGTATGAAGGGCTTTGGGTGAGACAGTTGGTGTCTGATTGGAGTGGAAGCATGGCTGACTGCCACCGCATAGGAATCACCTTTTGTGGCTAATGATGACAATCTTAATTCCCATCCACTCCCTAAAGATAAAGATGGTCAGATGCTTCTGCCACACCAATTTCACAGATGTTATTGGCTTTCAGGTGCTGTTGAGAGGACGCTAATATACAACCTTCTAATGTCCAACTGAAAGAAACACCACCAGGTCCTGCACCAAACCCACAATTGTTATATTTGAGCCCACTGATACAGTCACCTTATAAATTCAGAATAGTAAGTATCTTATTAAGTAAAGCAGGATTGTTTTCTGTGATCCTCTATTTGACAAAGTGTTATGTCCTCCTTGAGCGACTAGTCTCTCCTGATAGCATTCCCGAACTACACCGGGAACAGCCTCACCATCCTCTGTTCTGAGGAGGACTGTGTTTGTACTTCCTCCAAGGCAGATTTGTTTGCTCTTCTCACAGTTCATAACACTTTTAATGCTCTTTACAAATATCATGATTCAAAATCATCAGTTCGTTTGTGGTATTCCCTATTTATTTTCTGGCTTTCTAATGTATACAAGAAGATTGAAAATACCATACCTTTGATCAGTTGCACATTAGACTTCAAACTACCATCTTTGAACTTTAACTCTTTGAATAGGTCTTGAGCAGCAGATTGGCTGAGTGCAGTACATTATTTGATTATATGATCGATTTTTTCCCATGGGTATTGATAATGAATTCAAATAAAAGAAAATTCTTGACTTCCAGCTCTTCTACATTTATCAAGATGCTGTCTATTGATTTAGTAAGGATTTTAGTTTTCTTTACATTCAGTTTCAATCCATACTGTAGGTTATAGAGTTTGATCTTCATTATAAAGTCCTTTGGGATTTCAGCAACCACTTTTATAAGCTACATATTGTAAGCTCATAATGAGCTTTCTTCTATCCTGTTGTTATATTCTTCATATAGTTCATATTCTCGGACTCTTGGCTAAGCATACAAATTGAATAAATACAGTGAATGATATGAACTTGGCATAAGTTTACATAATTCTAAATCATGCAGCATCTTATTATTCTATTCAATGATTGCCTCTTAATCTATGGAAAGGTCCTACATGAGCACAGTGAAGGCCTCTGAGATTTTTTTCTAAGGTTAGTAATCTTTCTTGTGATTCAGGCAGAAGAATGCATTTTCAAAGACAAGAAAACACAAATAAGCATAAACAACCAAGAAACACCTAATGTCAGCAACTGTATCTCTCATTTCAAGTCCTATTGTGAACTTCTGGCAGCTCTTGAACAATATACAGATGTATTCATGCTTTTAGTAAAGTTTTACTTGCACACGGTAATATTGGAAAACTGCATAATGACATTGTTTGATATTTTCTATGCTTTGTTGGTTCACCTTTCTTTAGAGAAAACACAAATATAGATCACTTCTAGTTGGTTGGACAAGTAGCTGCTTTTCACATGTCTCCACTTGGAATGGTAATTGCTTCAAGCCCTGCATAGATGTATTGAAATATTTACCTTATTATTCCATATATTTCTGGAACATTATTATTATTTTTTGCTTGATGCTCTCAGTGTAACTTGAATGTCTTCCTTCAATACCAATGAGTCTTAATCATGCAGTACTTTTCAGGATGTTTCAGTGTCCACTAATTATTCTTGGTACCATGACTGGACACTCCTTCCATCTTCTTTTGATGCTTTCTCTGTCATTCAATATTTTGCCCACATGGTTATTATTAGGTACTATTGAGTTGGATCAGATCCAGAGCAACTCGATGTACAGCAGAACAAAACACTGCATGATTCTGTGCCATTCTCACAATTGTTCCGGTGCCCAAGTTCATTGATGTATCCAATGTATCAGTTCATCTCATTAAGGACCCTCCTCTGTATCACCATGCCTCCACTTTTACCAAACATGATGTTCTTCTCCAGGGACTTGCCTTTCTGGCAACATGCCCAAAGCTTGGTAAGATAAAGTCTTGCCATTTTTGCCTTTAAGGAGCAGTCAGGTCTTGACACAGGCCAGTTTGTCCATTTAGCAGTCCATAGTACTTTTAGTATTATTTTCCCTCACCACAATGCAAATGGATCAATTCTTCTTTGGTCTTTCTTTTTCAATGTCCAACTTTCACATGAATATGATTCAATACAGAATACCATGGCTCAAATCAGTACACTTTAGTCTTCAAAGTAAAGTCCTTGATCTTCAAAACTCGAAAGAAGCATTGTGCAGCTGATTTACCTAATGGTCTGATCTCTTTACTAGTGCTTGCACGAACAAGTGAGTTGTGGGTTGTGAATCCAAGTAAGACAAAATCCTCGACAATGTTAGTCTTTTCTATGTTTATCATGATTTCACCTACTAGTCTGGTTGTGAGGATTTGGGTCTGTACGTTGAGTTACAATCCATACTGAAGGTTATAATCTTTGATTTCCATCAGCAAGTACTTCAAGTTCTCTTTACTTTCAGCAAGCAAGAGTGCATCATCTGCATATTGTAGGTAGTCAATAAACCTTCCTTTAAATCCTCATGGCACTTCCTTCCTCATTATTCCAGTTTTTTGATGATTTTCTCATCAATTTATTTGTAAATTATTTGCAAAGCAACCCCTAAAATTACCCATATGCATACCTTGGAATCATTTTGTTTATAAAATCCTTCAATATATCAACTCAAGACTTTATTGAACTTTTTAAAACCATTTATTCAGCTTAATACATGATTTCTCTTTTCCTTTTCAAATTGTGAGTCTTTGCATATTTATTATAACACTCTGCTTTCTCTTCTTATAAAGTCCTTGACATTTTCTGTTCAGCTCTTTTGTTTCATCATTTCTTTTATTTGTTTTAGGTACTCTATATTTAAAGTAAGTTTCAGCATTACTTTATTGTCTATGATGTCTTTCTTATTTTCCTCAATTTTTTAAAAATAAACCTTTGGTTTCTTTGTATATAACACAATCCCACAACTCATGTGGTTTGTCATTAGTGCTCTGTATTTCAAATATGTTTTGAAATGGCCTGTAAATTCCTATGAGATATACTCACAGACACATGTTGGCTCTCACATATTTGTTTTAATTTTCTTCAGCTTCAACCTGAACTTGCATATCGACAATTGATGTCCTGTTCCTCAATTATCTCCTGGCCTCATTTTGGCTGATGATTTTGAGCTCTTCCATTATCTCTTTCCACAGATAGAGTCTCCAGCGTGTTACCTCTGATGAGATCTACATATATAGTTGTTCTTTATTTCATTGAAAATAAGTACTTATAGTTAGGAGATCATTGACATTGCAAAATTCTATTATGTGATTTCTAGCTCCTTTTCTACCACCACAATCATCTTTTCCAACTTCAGATGCTTCCCCTTGTTTCCAATATTTATAATGCTTATCAATGTATCTTGGTTGCATGTTTGATCAATTTCAGGCTGAAAAAATTTATAGAATAAATCAATGTAGTTATTGCTGGATTTATTTGTTGAGTAAATTTGAAAAACTACATTATCTGAGCTTTCTTGTATTCATATAGATACTATCTTATTATAGACAGCTTTAAACTTCAAGATACATCTTGCCATGTCCTTGTTTCCAACTTGAGGGCTCACCTTGCAGCCCTGGCTCAATGTCCTGCTGTTATTAATAAAGTTTTTCATCTCTAATCCCATATAAGTGGATGACGTATTCTTGCTTTTGAGTTTTACCATAGTATAGAAATTCCACCAAAACCAGTTCCAAAAAATGACCCTAATTGTATTTGAAATATTGGTGATATAACAACCTTCCAGCTTCACTGCAGAGTGAAAGCCAGCACTGTATAACAAACTGACAAACTGGATTTATATAGTTAGGTCCATAAATTTTTACTGTTGTTTATCTTTATAGATATCTCTGCTTTTGTAGTGCTAGCAAGACTGTGCATTGTGAGCAGCATTCATACCTGTGAGGGACAGTTAATACATGTAATCACAGGTAAAAACTTTTAGGTTTGTGGTAGAGATTTCCAGTTGCATGGCACAAATCACAGCGATCCCTTGGGAACAATAAGTAAGTAGGGCTTAAAATGTAATATGGTGACTTGAGTCAAATGAAGCATTTTATTTTGATTTTGGGGTTTGTTATTTTAAATAAAACTCCTACTACCAACCCCACCACCAGACTTCATGTAGGGCAAATGGAGGGTTCCAAAAAGTTCATGAAAAGTGGAATTAGAAAAAAAGAAATAGAAAAAAGAAAAGTGAAATTAGATGATAACAGAATTCTTCAACAAATATTTAACTTCTCAATATGTATTCCACATAATTTTATCAAAAGTCCATATGATTTCAATCTTTGACTTGACTTTAACATGTCTTCCACTACTGAAAACACATGATATCAACAAACAATCTAAAACATGACAAACTTGGTCACCAAGGAGCTAGCTTCCACATGCAAAGCTGCTACATTTAGAAGTCTGCTGATTCATGTCAGTCTCATCTCTAAAAGACATTTGCCAGTTTTATGAATGTTTAGAAATATCTCTCTATGTTTTCTTTGAATTATTTATCCCAGAAGGTTGGGGGAGGTAGCTACATTTAACTTAAAAATATTTTTCCAAATAACTAGGCTTATGTTTTCCATATCAACAAACAGGGTCCCTGGTGTTGGTGTAACTTCAAAACAAGCAAACAACACATTGCAATCTAGGCTATTTCAAACCACAGCGACCTTCTAGGACTATGCAGTGCTGCCCCACAAGGTTCCCAAAGCGGTAAACCATTATGGAAATCAACTGCCACACATTTCTTTTTTGGAGCAGCTAGTGGGTTTAACCATCAGCGCTTTCAGTTTGCAGAAAAGGATTTTAAAAACGTTTTTGTCATTAACTCCAACTTGCTACCATTAGGTCGATTCCAGACAATGTGTGACTCCTGTGGGTTTCTGAGGCTGTAACTCTTGGAGGGACTAGAAAGATTCCTCTTTCTCCCACGGAGTCGTTGGTGGTTTCAAACTGCCAATTTTGTGGCTAGCTGCTCAGTGTATAGCCACCATGCCTCAAGGGTTCCATCTTTGTCACAGGACTCAAAAAAGGATCCAATACCTGGTAAATAGTAAGGGGTCAACCAAGATAATGAGTGACCCAGGCTTCTGGGTGCATCTTTGGGACCCAGGTGGGGTGCCGTGGATTGCTGGGACACTGAGCCCTGGATCTTCACGGTGCATAGAATGTTCCAGAAGCTATACAGGCTCCACTGGGTGAGCTGAACTCTAGCTGAGATACACTTGCAACTTGAGTAAGTTGGAAAGTACATAGAATTTGAGGAAGAAGAAGAGGGCTGAAGCAAGATTGGTGAACAGGTAGACAAACAAGGTCTTGCGACATCAATGTCCTGGGTGTTGTAGTAACATATGCATTATTCCAGCAAACCTGTGATGGACATACTGTTTTAGTTTGTATTTGATTGTTCACTAGAGTGTATCTCAGAAGTGTTATGTCATTGGGGGTCTCCCTGCTGAAATTGTGTTATATGTTTTCTGTTCTCTTTTTTTTTTTTTCTTTTCAGTAAATGAGAACAGAATTGATGAACATTAGAGACAACAAAGAGAAAAAAAGGTTTCTGGGGTGGAGGGTGTTGTGGTACTGGGGTGGTGAGGCGGTAACAGGAACTCGATAACAAGGAGTCCAGGAAGAAAAAACATGTTTGGAAACTGATTGTGGTAGAGATTATGCAATTCTGCTTGATGTGATTGAATTATGGAATGATATATGTGTTAACTCCCAATTAAATAAATAATCGAGCAACAAAATTTCTAAAAAAAGAAGTCTTCATACATACAGGAGGGTTCAGAATAGAAAAACAGTGAGTTGAAAGCACTGGTATATATACATAATAATTATTTAGCTTTTTAAAATGATGAAATGCAAATAAATTAGACAGTTGCATTCCATTCACATGTAAAGTTACTGCAGGGTAAATAAAGTGGTCAAAATACATAAACAAACAAACAAAATATATAGTTCTTGATGAAAAGATTTCAACTCAAGGTGATGTCATTTGTAGCAAAGTAGAATTGTATTCTTAGAGTTTTCAATTGCTGAATTTTCAAAAGTATATACACCAGGATTTTATAGACAGACTGAGATAGACTTTAATGCTCTACAGTTTACTTGGCATCTGATCATAATTATTATGCCACTTAAGGGCTCCTAGGTAAATAAATGGGAGGAAAAAATAATAAAAAGACAATTTTCAGTTCCAGAATTCCAATATGCAGACTTCATTGAGAATTTTTATTTGCATATATACAGTAAGTATTCTTCAAAGGAAATTAGATTGGAAATCATAAAATAGTTCTAAACTGGTGAGATTGCAGCAATCAAACCTATAATGCTTTAACAATAACTTTTAATTTATGACAAAAATTGGCTGATGTTCAACTATGCCTTAATGTTATCAAAATATATAAAACTCCTTTTTAAAATATGATTTATGGTCAATTTTAATTAAAAAGTATCCATATATGCCATGTTAATTAATATGGGCCTTAATGTTATCAGAAGTACTTGAGATAAATTTCTTTGGATCATACCCAGATCATAGTGAATATCACATTATATCTGGAACTCAAAAACAGATGAGGATGAGAAATATAAATCAAAGATTTTTTAATTTCTCCAAAGTGTTTCTCAAGTGCATCTAACAAATCAGATTAGCCAGTGAAAATGAACACAGTATCTCTCATGGCCTGCATATCTGGAAAGAAAGTTATTGTCTCTTATTTGTAAATTGATATGCATTTTAAAAATTAGATTTTATATTGTAGAGTGCAATAAATACAACTGAAATAAATATTTGAAAAAATCTAATTGGTGTGATGCTTTTATAGCCTGAATTGTTTTTCCTGCCTCCTTCAAGCATATAATTACATTAAGTGAATTGTAACAATGAATTTTGGAAACAGAGAGGCTGTAAACTCATAAGACCTATAGAGCTACAGCTTACCTTATACAATCTGGTACTGATAAAAGCATAATGAGAATTCAAGAGGTGTAGAAATAGGGATTTACTAACAACTAAGGATACTTTAGTAGAGACTGAGTTTCTTTTGTATTTAAATAATGTATCTTTCTTTTTCATGGAAAGAAAAATGTCTTTAATAGCTATAATAGATAAAGTGTTTCAATATACAATATAGCCTTATTTTTTGTTGTTTTATTTTTCTTTTTAAATCATTTTATTGGGGACTCATACAACTTTTATTGCAATCCATAAATCCATCCCTTGTATGTCAAGCACATTGTTCATCATTCTCAAAATATTTGCTTTCTATTTAAGCCCTTGGTATCAGCCTCTCATTTCCCCCCTCTCTCCCTGCTTCCTCATTAACGCTTAATAATTTATAAGTTAT
>PVJH01009209.1:0-80441 GCA_004026705.1 Nesogale talazaci | reverse complement strand
AGATCTCCTTAGAGTATTGAAAAGTAAAGATGTTACTTTGAAGACTAAGGTGCACCTGATCCAAGTCATGAATTTTTCAATGCCTCAGGTGCATGTTAAAGTTGGATCTTGAATAGGGAAGACCAAAGAAGACCTGATACATTTGCACTACAGAACTTGAGAAGAATATTGAAAGTACTATGAACTGCCAGAAGGACAAATAAATCTGTCTCGGAAAAAGTATAGCCAGAGTACTCCTTAGAGGCAAGGATGACGAGACTTTCTCTCAAGAGCTTTGGACCTGCTGTCAGGAGAGACCAGTCCCTGGAAAAGAACACCCTGGAAGCAGACCAGTTCCAGGAAAAGAACATCTTGCTTGGTAAAGGAGAGAGGCAGATAAAAAGAGGAAGACCCTCAACTTGATGGATTGCCACAGTGGCTGCAGCATTTGGCTCAAGCACAGGAACAATTGTGAGGATAGTGAGGACGGGGCGGTGTTCTTTTCTGTGGTATGGACGCCCACTGTGGGGCAGAACCTACTTGATGGCACCTGTCAACATCAACAATAACAAGGAGACAGTGGAGACAGAGCTGAGCAGGGGTTCAAGGATGCTTTGGTGTTTCGAAGTTAGGGAATGGAGCAGTCCAGAACAGAAGACTTAAAAAACTAAGCTGTGAACAAAAGGAGCCCCAGGAATGTGTTAGTGTCTGGAGTCCAAGGGAAGGAAAAGTCATCGGAAGTGTGAGGTGACGAGTCAGATAGACTTCAGAGGAAGTCCAGGAAGTGCCTACTGGAATTGCACTGTGGAGTAGTGGAGTGGGGGAGAAGCCAAAAAAACCCAAACAAACCAAAAAAAACAAAAAATACACATTCACTACTATCAAGTCAGTGCTGAGTCATAGTGACTCCCTGTCGGTTTCTAAGACTATAGCTGTTTATGGGCATAGAAAGCTCGATTTTTCTCCTGTGGAGCTGCTGATCTTTCACGCTGCCAACCACGTGGATGGCAGCCCAGTGTGTGCACCACCCAACCACTACACCCCCCGGGCTGGGAGGTGGGAGGTGAGGAAGTTCTGAGAGGTGAAATCAGTGATTGCTTTTGAGGAACTTTGGTAGAAAGAGTAACAGAAGTAGAGCTGTAGCCAAAAGGGGTTGAGCGGTTAAAGGAAATTTGGGGTAGAAGATAACTTTAAAAATATCCACCTTCATATTCTCCTTCCCCCACTGTTTATTAAACAAAAAGAAGACATGCATACTTGAAGTAATCCTTAGCCCTAAGAGTTGCGTGCCTTATAGACATGAGATTGCTATTTGCATTGATCAAGCTGATTTCTTAGTGAAGTATTAGAATTACGAGCAATTACAGTGTGCTTTCTCTCCTTACCTTTTCAAATGTTGGGTGGTATCTTTGAACTGACACAGAGCCAAACTGCCCTGTGTGATATTTTCTATAAATCTGTATGTAATTTGAGAATAATATTTTAGAGGGGATGTCTAGGTTGGTAGAAAAGCTGGTGAATATTATAGCATTATAGTTCTTTCTAGAATATCTCACTTGGGTTAAAAGAATCAGCAATTTTTTCAAATAATTATTTGCTACTTAAAGGGAAGAACTGTTTTGACATGCCAATTGTTTAGAGACAAAAAATTTTAAATGAAAAAAATGGGCTGATACCCATTGTGTAATGCCTAATGCTTGTTCTGATAGATAGGGTTAATTTCATTTAAAATCAACTCCACCCCACCCCCAGTTACATGCTTAGCATAGTCAGTATTTCTAGTTTCAGTGAGGGGTATCTTGGAGAAGAAGAGTTTGGCTAGTGTTTGCATTCTCATGCTAATCTCAACCTAATTACAAGGATAGAACAATGATGGTTTATCTTACTAAACATTTTCTAACTATTAAAGTATGTTTACTTCCTACAGTACTCTACACCATTTGCGCTGAAGGATACAATGCTTTTGTAAATCAGACTGAAGGGTAGTGGGCTTTTTTGATTGAGACCTGACACGTGGGGGATAGACTAGGCTTTTTTGAAAAGAAGATCATCCTGGATCATTCACCACATTTTAATAAAAAAGCTGCTATTTATGTATGTTTTGAAAGCCTCAGAAATTTACTCCCCCTTTGATCAGCTAGAACATTTTGTTTAGTGCCATCTCAGAAGACAGAGTCCTGCCTTTGGATTGACAGCAATTTTCTTACAAAACTCCCCGATTTCTAAAATTTTAACGTTTTAGTACTGTGTATTTGCCAATGTAGAACTGTGTGTGTGAAGAGACCTTTGGTTGCTACTGGCAATATCGATCTTGATGATTCTTTGTTTTGCCCCCTTCTCTCTTCTTTTGTCCACGGTTTCAAGTGGCAGTCAGATATGGATACAGGCATGTCTCCGTCTGCTTTTCCTGTTGGTAAATGTCAAGTTCCCCACTTCTCTTGCAGCTGCCAGCTTACCAAATTTCTTTTCTGTGTCCTGATGGTGGTAAAAGCTCTTGTCAACATTCTGATCTGTTCAATAAAGCCTGCGTTTGGAGTTTGAATTTATAAACCTGGGTCTTCAGCTCTGCCAGGACTCCTAGCTGCAGGTTTGTAATGATAGGGGGAATAGATGATTGTGAGATAGTAAGAGAAGGCAGAGAAGGAGGGAAGAGGGGGATGGAAAAAGTGAACCGAACTTTCTCATTACACCAAGAGTTCTAAAAATAGCTCCTTCCACCTTTAGCCCAAGGAAATATCTAGCAGAATGGTGGGGTAGTGACTGTGAAAACCGTACTTGAATTTCACGACAAAGTGTAAAAATGGCAAGGCTCAATAGGAATTGGGATAGTGCACTGTTATAGATAATAATTCTCACACGAAGAGTGATTATTGCTAATCATTGACATAATCCCCTTCTTTAAAAACAACAACCACCACCACCCTATTTTAACAATGTAAGACACTGTGATGACTGAGAACACGGCAGCCCATGGCTGACATTGAAGGAATGCCCAGGCTGAGCTGTACCCAAAGAACTTCCCCCGAGACTAGACCTCATGAAGCAAAGTGTACCTGTGGTGGCACAAACTTGGAACCTTGGTCACCTCATTATGCATTATGCTTACAGGGGGTTGTAGAAGACATTGTTTTTCTGAGCACTGTTCTGAGAAGTCTGCACACATTTTGTCCTCTCAATGAGTGTGTAAGATATAAGAGCTGTCATCATTGTCGTTTTCATGTGAGGAAATGGGACTTTGGAAAATGAGATCTCTTGCATGAAGTCTGCCTCTGGAACATCGGCTTGTCTAGTTCTTCAGCCTGGGTTCTCCATCTCGCTGTGTAGCACCTGCATTTCTACTTAGGGTCTTGCTTCAGTGTACTTGTTTACCTGGCCTCATTTATGATGGAACCTTATTTGCCCTCTCAAGTTGGAGTTGAAAACCACATGTACAGGAGGAAGTAAGGTGACCCATGGTGAAGTGATGCCTCCTTGCGAGTCCCTGTATTCAAGCGGCTCTGCTGGTGCTGTACTTACTCCCTACCCATCAAAGGAGTCGGTCGTGATGGTCTCCATCAGGAGGTTGCTCTGCATTTTATATGAACAGAATCTTTGAATCTTTAGGAGAAACAGTAATTA
Source organism: Nesogale talazaci (assembly GCA_004026705.1). Classification (NCBI taxonomy): domain Eukaryota; kingdom Metazoa; phylum Chordata; class Mammalia; order Afrosoricida; family Tenrecidae; genus Nesogale; species Nesogale talazaci. The sequence goes on along the minus strand of PVJH01009209.1, from coordinate 76,844 downwards.
CTGAGGAAATCAGACTCAGAGAGTATTAGGGAAGCACTGAAAATAATTAAGTTAGTTAATTTGGCCTTTGTCTTATGATTAACACAACCTGTCCCAAGCCAGAGTACTTTCAATTGCTTCACATGCACATGAAAGTTGGACAGTGAATAAGAAAAACTGAAGAAGAATCGATGCGTTTGAATTTTTGTGCTGGAGAAGAATATTGAAAGGACCAGAGACCACCAAAAGCACAAACTAATCTGTCCTGGAAGAAGTGCAGCCAGAATGCTCCTCAGAGACAAGGATGAGGGACTTTACCTCAAATACTCTGTCCATGTTCTCATGGGAGACTGGGCCCTGCAGAAGGATGTCATTTTGGTAGACTTGAGGAGCATTGCATGGAGGAAGGTCCTTGGCATGATGGATCAACCTGGCAGCTGCAACAATGGACTCAAACCTGAGAACCTTTGTGAGAGAGGAGCATGACTGGGCTGCATTTTGTTGAGTTGTGCACAGGGCGCTGACTCGATGGCACTTTACAACCAGCACCTAACCATTGTACTGCCAGAGCGCCTAACAAAATTCCATCTTCCCTCAGTTACCATCAGCATTGGGGAGAGGAATGTTGAGGCACAAGTAGTTTGCAAGTTACCTGTGATTAGCTGAGGCAAGACTTCCAAAATGGAATCTGTTTCCCCAGAAATATTTTGTAAGGAATCTGGAAAAAGCGAATGATTGTCTGACGGCACCCAGGGCAAGGAGGAAAGAGCACCTCTTTGAATCATATGGGCAGGCAGTGTCCTTGGAGACCCTGGAGTCCATCCAAACAGACTTCCACCAGAGGAGAGAAAAGAATCATTGTTCACGAGGGTCTCAGCTGCGGAAATTGTTCATCTCTTCTAGGCAGTGCTCCTATGATAGTACAATGGTTCTTTGTTGAGTTATCAAATCATATCCAGATATAGATAACAATTCTCAAACTAAGAATAATCATTGCTAGTCTTTGGACATAATGGGCTTTAAAAACACCGTGTTTTTAACTATTGAATTCTCTGTGGCTTTAGTATTCTGACATTGATTCCCTGAAATGAAAGTCTACCGATTTTACTTGATCCGTCACTTGGAGGCCCCATTCACTCTGAACTCCTACAGTATTTTCTTTTACCTTTTCTATGGCAATTTTCTCTTGTATTATGTTTATTTGTATGAGAATCTGTGAGAGCAGCCACTGTGTCTCATTCGTCTTTGTACCCCCTACAGTGCTTAACACAAAACTCAATATATGGTTGGTAAAGGAACAGAATATTTAAAAATAAAATCCTTTAGCTATGAAACACAGAAAACCTAGTTTACTGTTTAATGTCTTCTTTCTCTTATGTACTCTGCATGCCCCTAGAGTACCTTTTTGGCCTTTTCCAAAAATCTCCTTGCTATTACTTCTTTAATTTTTTAATAACCCTCTTTGCTTCATAGCCAGAAGCCCTTAAAGCCCAGGGTTAGTGCAACAACTATTTCACTTTCATAATTTCTATGGCATCTCTTAACTGTAGGGGTGCACATGTTTACCAACAATTTATAAGTAGTTTCTGAAAAGTCTGGGTGGGTTTATTTCCCTTCAGGTACTGTCCCTACAATTTGACTATGCACCACCATCGCACTGAGATATCTCATTAAACTAAGTATTTCAAGCCTTTTATGCTTCCTTTAGGTTCAGGCAGTTGATTTATAGCTAATGTTCCTTGACTTATAGCTACGGCACCATTCTCCTTATAAATTGCAAGAATGTATTCAATCTATGCATTCAAAATATGTGTGTGACTCAAGTTAGTAGAAATTTATAGACACACACACACTTCAAAAACTGGAAAAATTGAATTAGCATATAATTCTATTTTCCATGTATTTTTGTAGCCCTCACATGTGTGTATGCTGTTGTGTGTTGTTCAGTTGATTCTGGGCACTAACAATGCAGGAGAGTGAGGTTTCCATAAGGTTTCCTGGTGAGAAATCTGCACAGCAGCAGATCTCCAAGGTTTTTTTCTGGTGGGGGCACTCATGTTTATGTATATAGAAATGCATAAATTGGTAAGTGATATATATACATATATATATATATACACATGTTTGTGTATACACACACATATATATGACTACCTACCAACACACAGATGAATGTGCTCACATTTTTATGAAGCAATCCATCCTGGTGGCACAATCATCAAATACTCAGCTGCTAATTGAGAAGTGGGTGGTTTGAATCCATTAGCTGCCCTCCAGGAGAAAGAGGGGCCAGTCTGACTGGAAAGATTTACAGCCTTGGAAACTGTGGAGGGTCACTTGTAGTTTTCATCAACCTGATGCTAATGGGTAAAAGTATTTAACCCATACTTTCCTACAATGGCATAAATCAAAACCAATTTTAAATGTCCCTTTTCTGAGTTTCAGGTCATATGTCTTGTGAGCTCTGGATCTAGCCTTTCACAATATCCACACAACCATCTTCTGCATGTATTCCCTCCCATATATACCCAGATTCTTGATTACAAGGAACCGCATTCAACTCCCTGAGGAAGTATGTGGGATTTATTAGATACCAAGCCAAACCAAAAACCACGCACTTGCTGACAAATCCAATGCGATTTATCGAACAGACACCAGACCAAACCAAAAACCAAGCACTTGCCGAAGAACCCAGTCCAATTCATAGTGACCTCATTGGAAAAAAGTAGAATTTACAACTTTTCTCTAGTTCTTAAATGTTTCCTCTTCCCCAACTATCATGATCCCAATTCTATATTGCAAATCCAGCTAAACTGGGAGATGTGCCAGTGGTATAGATGGAACTAGAAATATAGGGAATCCAGGACAGATGAACCCCTCAGGACCAGTAGTGAGAGTTACGATACCCAGGGGATGGAGGGAAGGTGGGATAGAAAGGCGGAGCCAATTACAAGGATCTACATGTAACCTCCTCTCTGGAGGTTGGACAGCAGAGAGTATAAGACATGACAAAATAATAATAATTTGTAAATTATTAAGGGTTCATGAGGCAGGGGAAAAACGAGCTGGTGTCAAGGACTCAAGTAGAAAGCACACATTTTGAGAATGATGAGGACAGCAGGTGTACAAATGTGCTTGACACAATGTATATATGCATGGATTTTGAGAAGCCTTATACGAGCCCCCAATAAAATGATTTAACAAAAGTAGAACTACCCCCCCCCCCAAAAAAAATCTTCTCAAAGGTGTGAGCCTTAGTAGTAGAGCGGTTAAGTGCTGGGATTTTGACTGCAAGATTCACCTTGTAGAAGAAATATGAGGTTGTCTGTTCCTGTAAATATTTACTGTCTCTGAAACCCCAAGCAATAGTTCTTTTCTGTCCTCCAGGATCATGATGGGGTATGTGTGGGTGCTTTGGGAATCTGTGGAGGGGCTGGTGGAGTTTGAACCCCAACATTTGTGGTTGGTTAGTGAAAGAACCCTTTGCCAATGGAAGAAGGTATGGAAAAATAGAAGGAAGGCTGAACAGCAATGCTTTGGAAAAGTGGGCAGTCGGAAAACATTGAGGTTCCCAGGGTTGGGTCCAGGAAAGTGCTGTCTGTCTGTTTCATCGCTTCTCTTGCTACCCTTATTGCGTGGTGTCTTCAGAATCACCACCCAGCTCCCCTGTGTGGCTCGTGACACCTCTACTGGCAGTTCCTAAACTCATGCATTTTCAGAATTGTTAACAGCAGGGATGAGGGATAGGACGCAGATCTAGCTCTGGTTGGAAAGGTCCCAGAAAAGAAGCGTGGGCCTAATCTGGGTCCACAATAGAGTGCAACCCTCACTGGAATGCAGTATATGGAACAGGGAAAGGAGACACTCCCCTGTAATAATCGTTTCCTCTTTTTGCAAATAAAACCTTATCCTAATTTAGTAACCTCCTAGAAGAAATGGGAGAAAGGATCCAAAGCAAACTCAAATGTTGCTGTTATTATTGATGTGCTGGATGCAAAGGGAATGGAGGAGAAAATGACAGCATTTCAGTGATTATTTTCTCTGTCATGTGTGTATTTTTGGTCATGAATCTGATTCTATGAGATTGGATTGGTTGTATGATCATAGGACATTCCTTTTAGACAATCGCCCAATGTTGTTTGCTTTCTTTTCTTGGAGTGTGATGTGCATGTGCTTTTAATCTGATCTGTTTATACCATTATTAGTTGGGAAAGGCAAATGCTAACGCACTGACCACAAGAAAGTCGATGAAGTTGCAGAAGAGTTAATATTTCAATTTCAGATTCAAGTTTTTCCAGTAGGTTATTCTTTCCTTATCTTGAGAGTTGATAGTACATGTAGAGCTTTGTTATCCAACACACACACACACACACACACACACACACACACACACACACACACCATCAGACTCAATTGCCATCTATTTGATGCCAGTTTATAGCAGCCCTATAGGACAGGGGGAGCTGCCTCTGTGAGTCTTCAGGACTGTAACTTCATGGAAGCAGCGAGGCCCCGGTCTTCCTCCCTAAGAGCAGTTTGCAGTTTCACACTATATAGACCCTGGGGATCCCCGCCTAGCATGCATGCTGTGAACCACGCCATGTCGTAGGTGTCCAGAGTCAGACACAGGAAGTCAGTTATGTATATTCCAGTAGCAGAGTTTTCCTCGATTCACTTGCAAGTAAACATTTACAAGGAACATACTTAAAAAAACTATGCTTGTGTTTCCATTTGACAGGGGGTTTACGAATGTTTTCTTTCTTTTGGGATGATCATGAGTTCCCAGCTCTGTGAAGTTTTAGAAACACTAGGGAAAGTTTGGAAAAGTAAGAAAGCCAACTGATGTTACAACCCTTGTCTTGAAAACTCCCTTTTTTTCTTTCCACAGTTAGCTCTAAAACTTAGATAAGTTACAAAAGGAAGACTATAGGTTCAGCTCCTTCGGAAGCGGGTAGGCAGGGATTCGCTGCTTCTGGCCTCATTGGCGTCCTGACTCTGGCAAGAGAGAAAGCCCTGACATCTTCTCAGTGCCTTGTGCCTTTCTTGCTGCGGCCTGAGGATCTTGTGTCTGCTGCTGAGCACCTGCCATTTAATTCACATTGCTTAGATCCTGTTAGGGCTGTACATTTGGCACTCCCCGAAACCATTCTTGTGTGAACATGGCCATGATACAATCACTTTTACCTCTAGATCTTCTGCTTCATCGTGCACACAAATCTGGCTGAGTTTCTGCTGGGATGTGCTTAGGAAGAGCTACAGTGGATCATGATAATGTCCATTTTACATATGATTGTGCATCAAAGTTTTTTGTTTTTAGCAGATACATGACATTGTCATGACAAACATATGGAGTCATTTATGATACAACCTTGTATTCATCCCCCCTCTTATCCCCTCTCCCAAAGAATCCAGAGAATACTTGACGTAGTGTAATATTAGGAGAAAAGTCCCAAGTTTTTTATTCAGGAAATTCATGAGGGGCACTTTGGTACTATTATTAAGAAGGATCATTGAAACACTCGACTCAAATGTCAGTGTTTCTTTAAGTATATTAAGTAAATAATTTCTGTAAATATCCAAACAATGAAACTAGCTGTTATAAAAACTAACTTTGACTCATAGAGACCCTGCAGGACAGAGTAGAACTGTCCTGTTGGCTCTCCAAGGCTGTAAATCTTCCTGGGAGCAGAGTGGGAACACTGCTGACCTTGCAGCTCACAGACACACATATAATCCTCTGTGCCTGCAGGGCCCCTTGTCTGTGACTCTGTGGACTTATAATTCATGAATCGCATCTGTGAAGAAGAATTCAGTGATGAAATTCCAGAATTTATTAACAACAGTAGGGCTTAGGCTCATGAAAGCATACTATATACCGTGAACATTTCACTGTAGAAGTTTCCAGCAGAAAAAAGTTTCTAGTTATATATGGAATTATGATTATATTATTTGAAAACCCAACTTCTTTTAGGAAAATGTTTACCTCTTCTCTGTCTCTTAAATTAAAATTAACCTCCCCCCTTTTCGACTCTGAAGAGTCTGTGAAATGAATTAATAATGTAGGTGACTGACAATATTTACTTTTATATACATAGTATAGTTTTTACTCTTACCCTTCTCTTAATTTTGAAGAAGTTTTATTTGTGCTTTTTCAGATTTTTAAGCTTTTATTCCATCCTTTACTAGTTATGCCAATCCTTGTCTTATTTCTCAAAATATTTTTCTTATTTATTTCTTTAGGCTCTAATTATCTGTCAGATCCTGCTTATGTGAAGGAAGTTCAGGCACCTAGCACCATGTCTAAGGTGCCTCACGTAGCTTGACATGAAACAAAGACTCCTACACCAAGAACTAGGAGGACAGCCCAGAAGGGAAGACAGCATATTTTTCCCTTTGGAGAAAGTTCCTAATTGATCAACCTTATTGATTCAACCAACTCACATCCATGTGCTCTTCTCATTAGGAGCCCTGGAGGAATAATGGTTTGGTCCTTGGGTTGCTGAGCACAAAGTGATTTGAGCATACTGCTGCTTCTTGAGAAAGTCCACGCCCGCTGCTCCTGTAGAAAGTCTGAATCAAATAACAGCCATGGGTTTGGTTTAGTGAGTCTGACTGTCTGTCTAGTGGCGGGATACTGAAGAAGCTAATGTTAAGATTAGAAGATGGTGATGTCAGAGGGAGGAGGTACATCGTAAGCCCTAAGGAGAATCTGCTTCCCCCAGGGGAAGAACCATGAAATGAAGCAGGGTGGAGGTAGGGATTCCTAGCATTAGGAATAGTGGTCTTTGCTAACCCAAGGACCGATCTAAGGTCTGAGGGCTATCACTACTGTTACTAATTGATTTCATTGTCAATTAAAGATTACTTCTAGTTTACTGCAATTTAGAATTTTAAAAAGAAAACAGAATGCCAGTCACTTAAAAGAGTCTAACTTTGTTTACTTGCAAACAATGACCTAAGTAGATGTCAGAATTGAGCATTTTTGTCTGTCTTTTTCTTTTTTTCATTATATCCAATGAGATGATTTTTTTTTTTTTTTTAACAAAAGACCTTTGTCTCTTCTCTCTGGAGACAGGGTCTGTGTTTTAACCTCAATTTCCCTGAACCACCACATGGTCTCTGTGACATCTTAGTCCTTCCTAATAAAGATAGCTGTAAAACCCTAGTTAGTGAATCCTGAGTAACTTGATCAACATAATGATCAGGTTCCTGCACCGCTGCCATTTACCCGCTTTTACTTCTGTTCTACGGTAAACTTCTTTTATAGTTGTATACATTTGTTGACCACACATTCCTCAAACTCTCTATTTCTGCCTTACATCAGTCCACAGAAGTTGTTTAAAATGTGGTCATCAGTAACACATTTTAGTATTTATTTATTTAACAAATACTGAGTGCTCTTGGAGGAGCTGGAGGAGCACAGGGGAACAAGTGAAAAGAAAATGACGCTTTTATGCAGTTTACATTCTAGCTGTAGGGGAGACACAAATAAAATAGGTGAATTAGATAGTGGAGGGGAAGAAAGCATTGGGATGTGCTGTGAGTGGTTGGGGTGAGTGGGAGGAGCAACAGCAGAAGAAGGAGATCTGTGAAGGACATGAAGAAGTAGGTGAAGCTTGAGCTTCAACTGAGCAGTGAGGAGCCAGGCAAAAAATTACCAGGGGAAGAAGATTCTAGACAGAGAAGGCAATCAGGCCTAAGTTACTGACTGACCTGGCACATGGAAGGAAAAACTGTCCCTCTTGCTTTAAGTGGGACTGATGTCAGGTGAGAGCAGTTTTTAAATCATTTTTTATTGGGGGATCCTACAACTCATCACAATCCATTTATTGTGTGAAGCACATTTGTACATGTGTTGCTATCACCATTTTCAAAACATTTGCTTTCTACCTGAGCCCTTGGTATCAGCTCCTCATTTTTCCCTCCCTACCCCTCCATCCATCCGTCATGAACCCTTGATAATTTATAAATTATTCCTATTTTGTCATGTCTTAAACTGTCCAATGCCTCTTTCTCCCACCTTTCTGTTGCCCATCCCCCAGGGAAGAGCTTTAATGTAGACCATTGTGATTGGTTCTTTCTTCCTCCCCCACCTTTGCCTTACCCTTGTTTCATTATTGGTCCTGAGGAGTTTATCTGTCCTGGATGCTCTGTGTTTCCAGCTTTTATCAGTACCCAGTGTACATCCTCTGGTCTAGCCAGTTTTATAGGATAGAATTGGGATCATGATAGTGTGTTTGTGTGTGTGTGTGTGTGTGTGCACTAAATAACTAAAGGAAAGTTGTTTGTTTCATCGGTGCTACACTGCACCCTGACTGGCTCGTTTTCATCTCACGACCCTTCTGTAAGGGAATGTCCAGTTCCCTACAGATGGGCTTTGTGTCTCCACTCCACACTCCACCTCATTCACAATCATATATATATATATATATATATATATATATATGTTGTTGTTGTTGTTGTTGTTGTTCTGGGCTTTGATGCGTGATGCCCTCGACACTTCGTGATTATACAAGCTGGTGTGATTCCTCCATGCGGGTTTTGTTATTTCTCAACTAGATGGCTGTTTAGTTTATCTTCAAATCTTTAAGACCCCAGATGCTATACCTTTTGATAGCCGGGCACCATCAACTTTCTTCACCACATTTGCTTATGCACCTGCTTTGTCTTCAGTGATGCTGTTGGTATGTTGAACACCATGGAATGTCAGTTTAATAGAACAAAGTGTTCTTGCATTGAGGGAATACTTGAGTAGAGGCCCATTGTCCATCTGCTACCTTAATACTAAATCTATAAAGATATGCACACACATCTATTTCCCCGTCATTATTTATAAATATATTTACATATGTACCTGCCTGTATTTAGACCTCTATAAATAACCTTTGCCTCATTTCTTTCCTTTTACTTTCCTCTTGTCCCACTATCAGGTCTGCCTTCATGTGGGTTTCAGTACTTCCTCTCAGTTATGTTGCCCTTGATCAAGCCTTACCCCGGTCTACTACACCCTCCTCACCACTGATTTTGGGTCACTTGTTGTTCCCTTATCCCTGGGTTTCTTTACGCCCACTTTTCCCCCCTCCCTCCTCTCTCCCATGCCCAACCCCCTCCCAAATCTTCAGTCCCATTGCTTTCTCCCAAGATTGTTTATCCTGATAGTCCTATAAGACAGTAAGATGCACCAAAAACAAGACAGAGCAAAACAAAGCAACAAAAGAAAGCAACAGCAACAAAAAATCCATGACAGGAAAACAACAACAACAATGAAGGAAAGTAGTTTAAGGTATGTTTGTTGACCTTTAGGAATGTTTTCCAGATTTGTAAGGTATAATTTGTAAGATAGAACTGGAATCATGATTAGGGGGTGGGGGTGGGGGAGAGGACTAGTGGAAAGTTGTATGTGTCATCATCGATGTACTTCAATGACTGTACCTTGTGTCTTCTGGTTGAATCTGATGGGGCGCCATGCCCAGGTCCCAAAGTCTATTTTTGGAATTCCCTCAGACTTCCTTTCTCTGCTCCCCCTTTCCCAGAAAAGTTGCATACCTTTAGTGTTTTGCCTCAGTGTGGTGGGGTCAGAGCGGGCACACAGGAGCAATTGAAGGGAGAGGAAGAGAGAGTGGAGCACCTGAGTATGATATTCTGGCTCAGAGCAGCCACAGCACAGAGAGGGCCATAAGGCCGGCTGAACTTGGAGACACACATCCCTCAGTGACCCATATCTCCACCAGGGACAACACTGGACACACAGTGGGGGAATTGTGCCCCATCTGACCTTAGCACTCTGAGACCAGTGTCTTCTTCCTTGACTTTTCCCTTATCTTTTGTCCTGACTCCTCACACCCTTTGTCTGAGAGCACAGTCTTCATATAGTAGCTGAACAAGAAGTCTGGCTCAGCGCCTTGTTTAGGGGAGACTGACTAAAGACACTTAAGCCAACTTTGAGCTTTCTTTTACACTCCAGACCCTTGTACCCTTAACCAGCCCACACAACAACAACAACAAAAAGGAACCGTTGCCATCAAGGTGATCTCGAATCTTCGGGACCCTAGAGGCCCAACCCCAGAGAGCCTCCAAGACAGTGTTGGAAAGCACACCGCTGCATCTTTCTCTTGTGGGGTGGCTGGTGGGTTTGAACACTCCATCTTTTGCGTAGCAGTCAAGTGCTTAACCCGTAGGTCACTCGAGTGGCTCCTTAGATGACCCAGAGATGCCGAACACACAGAGATGCCCACAGCTATCGAATTGCTTCTGACTCATAGTAGCTTTGCAGGCCAGAGAAGAACAGCTTTTCAGGGTTTCTGGGGCTGCGTATCTTTCCAGAAGCAGACTGCCCTGCTTTTCTCCCCCGAGTGGCCGGAGGGGGTGATCCCTTGACATTTTGGTCAGCAGTATGATACTTAAGTATCATACCTTTGGGTCTCTAGGACTTCTTACTTAAAGCAGAGTGAGTCCAAAAATAATATTTATGGTAAATCCTTTGTTTTTCCCAAACTTGTATTCTACTTTTATTCGTTCCCTTCATGTATAACTTGACCTTTAGCTTCATTGCAGCACAGGTGGCCTAGTGGGCTACTCACAAGGTTGTCCACACTCCAAGGAGAAAGTTGGGGCATTCTAGGCCCTAAAATGTTACAGTCTTGGAAAACCAATAGGGAAATTCTCCTCCGCACTACAGGCTGGCTGTGAGTCAAAAATGACTCGATGGCAGCGAGGGTGTTTTTTTTTTAAGTTTTATTATAGTTTTTTTAATTCAGCGTTAATCATGTTATGAAGAGTTGTGAAATCGTCACTAAAATCAGTTTTAGAACATTTCTTAGTTCTTGTGTTCTTCCTTATTAGCTCCCCATTTCCTCTCAAACCTCCATCCCCCTAGAAACCAAACCAGACCCGCTGCGATGCGATCCATACTGACTTGTAGCAACCACCTTGTGGGCTTCTGAGGCTGTAGCTGTTTATGCCGGAGTAGAAAGTCCAGTCTTTTTCCCGCGCAGCTTCTGGTGGCTTCAAATTGGTGACCAGAAGGATCATAACATGATGACTATCCACTACTCCAAAAGGGCTCCAGTTCATACCCCTGAGGAATTATTAACTCCATTACAGATTTGCCCGTCCTAGATCTCATATACAAAAAATCATTAAAGTAAACCAAAACTACAATCACAAAGTAAAATAGATAATAAAACCTCAATCAAATATGGCACAACCATAAGCAAATGTGGTGAAGAAAGCTGATGGTGCCCAGATAAGACTTGGAGATAAACAACTGATCATGTAGCCGAGAAATAGCAAAGCCCACAGGGAAGAAGCACACTAGCCTGTATGATCACGAGATGTCAAAGGGATCAGGTATCAAAGAACAAAACAGCATATTATTATGAATGAGGGGGAGTGCAGATGGGGGACCCAAAACCCATCTGTAGGCAACTGGACATCCCCTTGTAGAAGGGTCGTGAGATAGAGAAGAGCCAGTCCACCGGGTGCCATATAGCACCAATAAAAATACAACTTTCTTCTAGCTCTTTAATATCCCCCACTTTCATAATCCCAATTCTATAACACAAAGCTGGCTAGACCAGAAGATGTATACTGGGTGCAGATAAGAGCTGGAAACACAGGTCATCGAGGACAGATAAACCCCTCAGGACTAATTATGAAAATAGTGATACTAGTAAGGTAAGGGGAAGGTGGGGGAGGAAGAGAGAACTGATTATAATGATCTACTTATTACCTTCTCTCTGGGAGACAGCAGAAAAGTGGGTGAAGGAGACATTGGACAATGTAAGCTATGACAAAATAATAATTTATAAATTATCAGGGGTTCATGAGGGAGGGGGAGGGGGGAGAGACGGAAGAAAATGAGGAACTGATCCCAAGGACTCAAGTAGAAAGCAAATGTTTTGAGAATGGTGATGGCAACAAATGTACAAATGCACTTGACACCATGGATATATATGTAGATTGTGATAAGAGTTGTGTGAACCCCTAATAGAATGATTTAAAGGAACGTATTAGAACAGAACAGCTAGAACTAGAACAGCTTTAAAGGGAGCTCAAATGATAAGGTGTTACATTTTAGCCTAACTGTTATACCAAGGAATTGAGGGTTGTGATTTAATTTTCTTCTTCCATCAGTCCACCAGTCTCGCCACTTAGCAAGTCATACAGAATGTCTTCTGCTTCCTTTGCCTTTCTACCCGCACTGCGGCCACTTTTGTTCAAGGTCTCCCCATGCTTATCTGAACTATGGCTTTAAGCCTACCAGTTGTCTTGCCATCTCCTCTGGGTCACCGTCCAGTCCATTGTCCGCACTGCTCCCCCTCGATAGGGTCTCTGGGAGTTGGAATTGACTCAGTGGCAGTGTGTGTCGGTTCAAGCCTGTGAGTCCCACTGTGAGATGACAGAGATCCTCCTCTCCAGCCCCTCTTCTGCCTTGCCCTTCAGTACCTTCCTCATGGGCTCTCCACCTTCCTCAGGCCGCGGCCATTTCATACAGTTCCTCATGTGGTGTTGACCTACAACCCTAACATTCTTTTCATTGCTACTTCATCACTGTCATTTTGCTACTGTTGAGAATCGGATGACCTTGGTGACAGGGTTGTTTGACACGCCCCCCCCCCAAGGGGGTTACAACCCCCAGGTTCAGAACCGCTGCTCTAAGAACACATAAAGTACAGCTTCTTGTAGGATGAAATTCTTTTTGTCTTACTATTGCTTCTGGGCCCTTTTCTGCCCTGATGTTGACCCTTTCTCTCAGCCTTCACAGGTGCCACTTCTGTGTGGACTTGATGGTTTCCTCCGACGGCCTCCACTGCCAGGCCTCTGGGTCTTAACCCCTGTATGTGGCTCTTCTGATGTCCTTCTCGTTCTGTGTAGGGTCGGAAATCCTTCCCCTGATGCCTCCTCTTCTGGAAGCCTTTTGTGAGCCATCCAAGAAAAGACATTCTATTGTAATCCCTTGCTCTGTTCCCAACTACTCACCGCCTTCCTTAAATGCAGAGTATGGCTCCCCAGCCCAAGAAGCACCACCAGCACCACCAGTGATAGCATAAAGGAGGACAATTTAAATTACTGAGTCTGTTGGTCCAGATTGGCAGGACGCCTTAGTGAACATGAGCGTGGGAATAACCTTATCTGCCATGGCTCTAGACCAAGAGCTCAGGCGACTGGCCAGAGGAGGTGACTAAAGTCACCAGGGCACACTGAATGGGTAGACGGGGAGAGCTAGCCTTAGAACAGCCTTTAGCTCTGGGGTATGCTGTATCAGTTCTTCTAAAGTATTTATTTTCATATTTGGCATATGTCAGCGTTATGTCATGTATTGGCAAATTAAGAAGATGCCATTGCAGATGGGAACCATGTCCGTAACACAAGAGAGTTTTATGAGGCAGTGTGTGATTGAACCCTAAATTACTCCAATCAGAAGTGCTGCTGGCTCTGGAAAAGGAGACTGTTCCTGTGCTGGAAGGGTGAGCGGCCACCATCACAAACTTCTGACTCATGCGAGACGTGTTGAATTGAAGTCTGCCCTGCAGAAAGTATGGTTGTATACTTCCAGTTTTCAGATGTTAAGGTGTTCAGAGAGCTGCCTCTCTTGGCTCTGGTAATAAAGGAAGGACATCCTGTTCTTGTTCTTGGAACATTTTGGTGATATTTTGGATGAGCTTTTGAGTTCTCAAAGAAGTCAGGTTGACTTCAAACTTCAAAGTCAGTCATTCAAAAATGTTGAAGGCAATTCTGATTTATTTGCAAGTTGGGTTGGGGTGGAGAGGAGTGTGCACCAAAATGGTTAGCAATGAACACCCAATCTCAAGAGCAATAGGATTTTTGAAATATAGAATATGGGAATATTGGTCACTTAGGATTATGAAGGAAAGATTTCTTAATGAGAGTATTTTTCAGTTGTTCACTTGCTCTTAATCTTATTTCTGTTTTTTTGTAATTGCATTTTCTGAGGGCAAAGATATCTTTGGAAACAGATGTGAATTGTAGAGCATCCACTTTCCTGTGGGGGTCACTTTGAGAGTACCAGTTTAACATCTCTCCTCACTTACCCAGCCTCCTGTGGCATGACTTGGCACAATTCACCCAAGGCTGGTGAGGTCTGGTGTGCGTTGGTGTTTTACTTTTGAGGGTGGTCTGAGCTCTAAGCCCACCAGGAAATCTATAAACTCATCACTGTGCATTTGATCGTTTTAGTTCTGTACATGCTGCACCTGTACCCGCCCCCCCCCATGTATTGCTATATGATTATTTTAGATTCCCATTATGCCTCATTTGCAAATGATAAATAGATAGATAGATACACACAGATAGAGCAAACTGATTCTGTGGCCTTTACAGCATGACTGATAGTAGCCTAAACTTGGCCTTCTCTAGGACCGCAGATGATTGCTTAATGGGGTTGTCACTCAGGACACTTGCTGGTTTCCTCCCGTGCATTTAAAAAATTGAATCGAGCATGATGCGATGCATCCCCTTGATTAAATGTTTTTCCTCCTATGCAATCACCATTAGCATTTGGCTCCCATTCTGTCTTCTTTTGAAGTGGCCCTGCGTTGCAAATCAATATCTTTCCGAAGAGACAGTGTGTTGTGAATTGCCTGGACAGCATATGCACGGTTACTTTGGCTGCAATGCTGCTGCAGAGCCTGGGTACTCTGCCTTCCTGGGAACTCCACAGGCAAGTCCATCGTGTTTGGAGGAGAAAAAAAAATAGACCTTTGCGAGGGGGGAGGAATCAAACTATTCAGCTCTTCTGTGTGAGTCCTAGCATGTCCTTTGTGCCCCTCTGAACCATTTGTGGTGGTTTTCCACCGAGATTCTCTTCTCCTAGGTGATTTCTGGAGGTTTTTTCCTGCTTCTGCTTCCCCCTCTCTCGGTTGTAGTACGGCCGTACCATTTCAGCTTGCTAGTGCAGAAAGATGTGAATTCAGTTGCTGTGTGAGCCTGGCCTGGTGCAAACACATTTCTAGAGAGATGTTTAAAGAGTTCCAGGTGAATCGAGCCTGAGAGAGACGACAGCAGAACGGTAAGAGCAGAGCATGCTTACAATTACAGCAGGGCTTCCATTCGGAGCATCTCGGCAAGTCTGCAGCCTGACTGACTCACTCCTTTACAACTTGAAAAGGATTCATTTTATGCATGTCATTTTACTCACCTTCTTCTGTTTAACTGCCCAACGGCCCCCCCCCCTCGCCAGACTGATAAAAGGGGGTGTTTGAATTAGGGATCTGGCAGGAGGATACCCCAGGGAGCGTCTCTTGAGGCTCCCGAGGCTATTGCTTGTGTAGTTTGTAAACACCAGTAGCAGCGATAAGATGAGGGAAAGGTTTAAGGACTGTTCGTCTTTGCCACAGCCAAGTCTTGTTTCTTCTGAAACTAGTCTTGTTTATTAGATCTTTAAGAGATCTTCTAGATTGTTTTGGCCTGGCTTGGCTTGACTGGATGCCCTCTGAGTCAAGCAATTGAAGGACTTTTCTCATTTGGGTAACCCGATGGCTATGAATCTAGCTGGATTGAGTCTGAGTGGAATAAACATCTCTAATCCATCGGGAAACAGGGGCGTCCTCACTGCTCATTCTGCCCTGTCCCCATCCGGAGCACAGGAGCACACCTGCTTTACATGCCTGCTGCCTGGCCGAGGTCAGTGTGCCGGTATTTTGCATCATTACACCTGTAGTGGTTATGCTTTCATGCGGCTCTGCTTGACGGGCTGGCTCCCATAGTGGACACAGCGTTCTGGAAGCTAATGGAGAACCCCTGCTTGCGTGAAGGACTGGGGCAGCAGACAGGTTATCTGCAAATCATGCTTACCTGCCTGTGACCAAGATTAAAAATCAAGACAGAGAAACGTAAACCTTGGCCCCAGCAGAGGTTAAATGTCTATTTCCTTTGTTAATTGGCATATAGTATCGGTGGGATTTGAAGTTGAAGGATGTTTTTTAATTTTGTTTGTCCTGAGACTGATGATCTTAGTGAGTTTATAAGGCTCCATCTATTGTACCTGTGCTGAATGTTAAAGATGTCAACCTTTGATGTTTTAGTTTCCTTAGAAAATAAATTTCCTACTTTTGTATACTTTAATGAATACAGCCATTCATGCAAAATTTGATACGGCTAGTTATTGCATATTAGTTGAAAGGATCCTCAGTAACTTGGTGTAGCTTGTTGTCCATATGCCAATTGTGTATAATTTTGAGACATACGTAAGAACATCTGGTTACTCGATAGTAATGCTTGAGGTAAAATTGATAACATTACTGATGTTAAGGTTCCCCTTGATTTTGTAATAAGGGGTTCACAGAGCTATATGTGTTACTGTATACATGCAACTCTTAATTGCAATGGTTGGACATTGATTTTGGGAAATGGGTATTTTAGATATTTCTATGAGAGTTTTCTTCTATTTTGATCATTCAATAAAATAAAGATAGGGTATAACCTATTCTTTTTCAGATTTCAGTTGCTCTTCTAAAATAATAACAGAAACCAACAAAACTTTCTTTTCCCTCTGGGGGTGGATCATGTGCTAGTCTTTCCACCCACCTAAAGAGAATGAGGTGTTCTAGCTATTTATATTTTTAACTTCACAGGTGTCAGCTGTGAGGGTTATGTTTTCATCCTTGACAGAAGGATACTCCCTTTTGCAAACAGTAGCTAACTGGTGCAGAGGTGCATAGGAGGGCGGCATTGCATCTGTGGGTTAGAGGCTGGGCCTCACATCCCGAGACTGGTGTTCCAACTCCTCCACTGTTGCATCTGGGAAAGATGAGACGTTTGTGCCTGAGGAGACTTTGTGTCTTGGAAAACCTACCGAGGCTCCCTCTGGGTTGGAATGGACCAGATGACCCTGCACTTGGTTTTTAGTTTATGCCTTGACACTAACTTTACAACATACAGCTTTGTTTCTTTCCACAAATATTTATTAACCAACTACCCTTGGTAAGGTATTTTAAGGCATTCTGTGAAGGAAAACAATATACTTCCTTCCCTGAAAAAAACTTACAGAAGTGTTGCAATTTTTCCTACAGTGGGCTCCATTATGCTTTGTACAAGCTGGTAAGTTTGATGCTTTTAGATATTTTCTTTCTTGCTTGGGAGAATTCTTCCTTTACTTTCTTTTAAGCATTTTTTTTTTAATTGAGCAAACACAAGGGGAGAATCAACTGTGAAACCTTGATGAGAACAAAAGACCTACTTCGACCCCGTCTTCATGGATCTTAAAATCTATTTCTGTTACAATTATTTTAAGAAGAAATGTTTGGACAAAAAGATTGCCTATCAGGTTTGGCAATAGTTAAAGAAATACTAGATGTTTTGATTTTTTATATGGAAAACACAGTCTCCACTCCCCCTCCTGTCCCCTGTAATGGATAATGTCACTAAATCAAGCATTCTTACAGAATGGAGAATTTGGACATACTTGAAATAGAAGCCTATGGTATTGGAACGGCGAGGAGTCAAGAGTAGTAATGCCCTCAGGGAGAGATCTCTGGTTGTGTCCAACCTTTTCTAGCTTGTTAATTCAGCAGGCTGGTTGGGCTACTAGTGTTTTCTCAGGTGAAGCAGGGTGATCCTTTCTGGTGGAAAGCAACAATCAGTGGGAATACTCAACAGGAAGGTATTTCATTCTCTTGGCCATGAACCTCTTACTTGACCTAACTCGATAAGCTGAGACTTAGCATTTTGAGGTACAGAATCAGAGAACCTTAGCACTGGTAAGTACGTGAAGAAATCGCATTCTTGAACTTGTTCCTTATCATAACATCTAGCATAGGGGAAAGTGGGACTCATCCAGTTTCCTGGTGTCCCTGTCAGGGCTTCTGCTGCTGCCGACTCTCCACTGCTGCTTTCAGTGGACATTCGGCACGACAGTGCACCTGGTTTATAGAGACATATATATGGTTCACTGTAGAGACAGCATTATAATTTTATTGGGGAATATTTTCAGCCATCCTCATGGGGCATATGATAATTTTATTGGTAGTTAAGGAGCCATGGTTGCTTAGTGGTTACCAGTGGACCTGCAATCTGTAAGGTTGGCAGTTGGAAACCACCAGTGGCTCCTTGGCAGGAAGACTGGGCTTTCCACCCCTGGGAACAGTTAGTCTTAGAAACCCAAAGGGACAGTTCTACCCTGTCCCATAGAGTCGATATGAATCAGTATTGACTCAAAGACAATGAGGTAGGTTTGGTCTATCATTAATTTCAACAATGGTATAAATTTTTCAACATTGTTTAGCAAAGGAACGTGTACACATATAAGGCAACTTTTTAGACAGAAATATGTGGATTGTTGATTTGTACAGATTACAGTCTTTAGGGACATATATAAACCATAAGATATGAAAAGATTTTGAGTTTGCACTTAACTGTAGCCCTAATCTAAGAATTAGTTCTTACGAAATACCCCTCCTCAATACTTGCACTCATGAAGAGATGCTATCGTAAAGTGTAGTGCAGAAATCAGATTAGACTAGATTATCCAAAAGAATCCAGTCTGGGGTCTTAAAGGCTGACCTTAAAGCAAGCAGCCAGCTAAATGAGGTGTCAGTTAATTTACAAGGATGAAGCACACACGTGCTTGTGTGAACCAACGACTGTAAACAATAAAATCTCAAACTAGAGGAGTAAACAGTTTTAGAGCTTAAATTCTGAACATCCTGTTTGGATAAGACTATGGATGACAGTGTAAGTCCAAAATCCATTTGCAGAGTCTCTGCATAGATTGAGCCTCCAGTAAATTCCCTTTGACCTTAGACAAGGGATATGATTAGTCCTCCTGTCAGACAAAGTATGTTAGAAAATGGATTGATGCATATATAGTTAGGTTAGATTTTACCATCTTATTATTTGAGCTCCTATTTGACACATTTTAAATTTGTCTTAGTTTTTATTATTTATGCTTTATTTTAGATTGAGGTTTTTCTCACGTGTGTTTTGTTATTGTTGTTGGGTTAAATTTTTTTTTCCTTTTGTTTTGTATGGGTACCTCTATGTGAAATCCAGGGTATATGAATCCATGAAGACAGTAAAATTGGTTAATAATTTCTTTTAGAAATATCAGAGGAAGTTGGGGGGAGAAGGAAAGTTAATAACAATGAGTACAAAAATAAAATATTCTAAAGTTATCTGTGGTGAGCCTTGCACAACTCTTTTTAATATGATTGAATTATTGAATTGTATGATATGTGAATTCTATGTCAATAAAACTGTTTTTTAAAAAAGGACATCTATTCGCAAAGCTAGATAAAGAGAAATGGAGGGTAGACTTGATGGCATATATCTTAGGCTAGAATCTGTGGGAATAGTACTGAAGAAATACATCTATAGTATTAAATACATTTGCGATAGCCAAATGAATATATATAAATAAATAAATAAATAAATATATATATATATATATATTCTCCATTCCCTCAAGTCAATTCCACCCTATGGTGAGCCTATAGGACAGGGTAGAACTTCCCTTGTGGGTTTCTAAGACTGTACATCTTTACATGGGTAAGAAGCCTCATCTTTCTCCCATGGCATAGCAGGTGGTTTCACAATGCTGACCTGTGGTTGACAGCCCTAGGCGTAACCCACTACTCCCTCAGGATGCATATATATGAGCTTAGTATATGTATGTGTGTGTATGTGTGTGTCTACTGAGTTCAAGGAATGTTTCATGCTATTGCCCAGACTGGAAACACCAAATTTGCATGCCAGGCATCTGACTGGGGGTGCGGGGGGGGGGGGGCTTCTGCTAACTCATGTGCTTTGCAGGAGACGAGAACCCAAAATTGGAAGGTCAGATGGTAGGCTTATGACTCATAGAACAGTGGGAACTCTTGAATCCTAAAGTCTGCACGTCAGGCTGCAGACTCATCCTCCAAGAACAGAGTGCAGAGGATGAAAAGTTGGTTGCAGTATCAGAGGGAGAGAGAGTAGGAGTGCTTTGTAAGGATAGCCCATCCAATCTATTGGATTGGATGCAGGCAGGCCACCTCTCCAAGGACACTCTCTATATTCCCAGATCACAAAATGGAGGAGAATTGCATAATATTACTGAGGATCATGGTCTAGCCAAATTGGCATGTAACATTAGCTCTTATACCATATTAAACAGTTTTACGTTGGATGAGGTAAACCTAGTGGCATCCATATAGCTTTTTTACTTCAGATTTCCTCTCAGTACTGCTTTTTAAAAATCCAGATGGTTTTTCTGACAGAAGAGCTTTTCTAGAAAGTCACACTTAAGGACTCCAGTGCTATCCACTTTTTAGGTTAGTTAGTCTTAGACTGAATTAGTTAGTTGGTTCTATCCATTCCTTTAACACATCCTAGGTCCCATAGAAGACAGAAAGTCAATAAGTATGGCTACAAACCATAGAACCCCTTTTAGGCAAAATGATGAAAATGGAAAGCTGTTGCTATCAACACAGGTCTCTACTCACCTAATGAGCCTGTTTCTCGGAGTCAGGATTCTGTGCCCTCTGATTCATGCCATGTCCAAGTGACAGGGACTCAGACTGTATATTTTTAAATGTCCTTTGAGTGTGCAGCAAAAAGAAGTCTGAATGAGTGCCAGGGAAAATGGGGTAAGGGCAGTTTATCAAGAGAAATCCTCATAGCACAATCCTTGCTAGTGTAGGAGAATCAGCGATGGGGGGAAAAAATCCTCAGTGCAGCTTTCCTCTCCTTTTTCTCAACAATGCAGTTTGCCGTTGTCCCATAACCTCTTTACAGTAAGGCCACCACATATTCATCCTGCAACTTTCAAGGAACTCTGTCAAATTTACCCCTTTGGAATCTTCCAGCATCATCACTATAACCTTCTGAACTGACTACTCCGCCTTTCACTTAACTGACCCAACAGCACTCCACAGAAGTCACCACTGGATTGGACCTGCCTGCTTTTTGAAGGCACCAAGGAGATGAGCAGCATGCTGGGGATAGAACCTGTTTGCAGCCGTCTTCGGTTGACCACAGAGACATGTTTACACCACTTTGTTTGGGAATGGACATCTCCCTGCTGGACCTGGAACCCCAGTAGCGGTACTTTGTGACTCACCCTTGTGTCTGAGGGGTGAAGAGTCAGCGTGACAATGCCTGATACCGGAGGCAGGTGTCCCATCTTTCCAATCTCTCTGGTCCTTCTTGATAACTCTTTCTATTGTATGCTTTCCCCTCCCTCAATTACTTTGATTTTCAGCACTGACTTTTCAGATGTGCTCGATTCAATCAGACTAATCAAAATTTATATTAAGTTAGGATGTGGGAATGGACGGAGGGGAGGATTGTTGAGACAAGATTCGCTGTGGGGTGGTTTGGGGCTCAGTTTTCAAAGTGCTTTTCTTTGGCACCATTTGGAGAGAGTGCAGAGAAGACTCGCAGGTCAGACCTGTCCTTTGCTTGCTTGTCTTGGGATGTAAGGAAGGAGATTTGGGCGAGAGCACCAGCTACGGAGTTAGGGAATACGTCCTAGGTTCTCTCTCCTTACTCTGTTTGGCTTTGGGCAGGTGGCTTCATTCAAGTGAATGAGTCCGTTTAATCATCATTAATAGGGCCCACCTCATGAAGGTGTTGTATAGATTAAATGAGAATTTTTTCCCAATGATTTTTATCAGGAACTCTTACAGCTCCTCTAACATTCCATACATCATTTATGTCAAGCATATTTGTACATATGTTGCCATCTTCATTTTCAAATATTTTCTACTTGAGCCATTGGTATAAACTCTTTTCCCTTCCTTTATTTTTTTCTTTTCTTATAAATCATTTTATTGGGAGCACATACAACTCCTATCACGGTCAATACATACGTCAATTGTATGCAGACGACATTTGCACACTTGTTGCCATCATCACTCTCAAGCTATCCTCCTCCCACTTAGGCCCCCACTATCAGCTCCCCATATTTTCCCTCCCTTTCCCCTGAACTCTTAATAATTTTCAGACAGTAGTTTTTATAGCAGTTGTTATGTATCGTAGGGCTACAATGAATATTAGTTGTCACCATTTAAAAAATTCCCATTTTACTTCTTTTCTATGTTCTTGCATTCTCTCTTGGCCATAATCCATCTTTAGTTTGCTTGATGGCTGAACACCATCTTAGTGTTATTGGGCTTGAATGGATAAAGAGAATTTGGGACACATCCTCTCCTGTGCCGTTTGTCTTCCAGCAGCCTTTACAAAGGTGTGTGTTCTACAGACTGAACTCTCCTGTGCCATTGTCACGCATGTGAGAATGGGCTCAGACTGTAGATGCCTGGCAGCCCTGGGGTCCGTGTTCCTGACACAGAACAGCAGGCCATGTGCATCCCACCACTGTGCTCTGCTCACCGTGGGAAACTCAGTCAGCATTCAGCATTCACTATGGGCTGTTTTCACGGGAGATCTGCAGAACCAGTCTTGATGAGATCAGTGAGGACTTACTATTGATGGATTCCTGTCCAATTTATTATTGCAGAAAATGTGGTTCTTTACAATAGATGGGCCAATTGTTCAAGCTGCATTGAACGATACTTCTATTTTCTCCCCAAAGGTTCATTGTTCCCTGTGTTACTCTTCATAAGCTCAGTGTGACTTGTGACCCACATATGAGTCTCTCTTATGAGAGCTTCAAAAGTCAATTCTATATTCAATGATATCATATATTTATATAGGCATGTATATGTGTGTGTGTGTGTGTGTGTGTGTGTGTGTATCTTTGGTGGGATTTTTCCCTGAATCTACTCTATCAGAATTAAAAAAGAAAACATTAAAATTTAACTTTTATAACATTTCCCTTGACATCAATCACTAAATTCTTACCGAAGCATTAATACTTCATTTACATTTTATTAAAAAGATGATTATTTAGGTGAAGAGATATACATTGGATTTATTTATACAGCCATCTGCTTCAGGGTAGGAAAGAAGTACACAGTTTTATTTCTCCTTCAGGGAAGAAATTTAAAAATATTTATAATCTTTATTTTTAAATGCTGTTCATATGGTTACCAGGGGAAAAAGAATTCAGTTCCTAATGTGTCTGTCAGTAACTCTAGTCGCGCCTTCTTTCCAGTTTCTTCTTGTAACATTATTGCACCTTCCGGATGCTTTATCTTACCTGAGGGACAGAGAGTGAGCTCCAGCTATTTGAAAGGCAGCGCAGGAAGGGAGAGCGGAGCTGGGCTGAATACAGAGACGCCAGAGTGGTGCAATGAAACGGAGAAAACAACACAAAGAACTCCGAAGGCACTGGAGGCGGTTGCTTGTGCAGCTTTTTGAGACAAAGAACAGCCTCTTCGGTCCTTAGGATGTTTTAAAAGCTTACACATTCAGGTAGACACATCCTGGACTACGCTACCGATTCCAGACATTGTGCCTGATCTGCGTATTAGCTCTCAGTCATCCGTACTTCTGGCATCACAGTTGCTGTAGGCTGTTGAATCATGGTAAAGTTGCTGTCGTTAATATTAGTCAGCCTTGTTTGCCAAGTGATTTTACACCTCTGCAAGGGGGTAAGTGAGATCCTGAGCACTCGGGACAAACCTAATTTCCCCAAAGCTATGCCTAAAAGCATGTGTTCTGTGAGGGGGAGGAGTGCTGGGGTGCAGGGGGAGACTTTCTTTTCTAGAGTAAGTGCTTCAAGGGAATAGTGTCTTGATGAAGAAACTAATTAGCCATGCAGTATGAGCCACTCGGTGCAGCTCAGTTCTGCTTGTGCGGAATGGGCCTTTCACTTCCCAGTGACAGCTATGGGAATTCTGTAGACTGGAGGAGGCGCTGTGCTTTGTGGGTGCTCAGTACAAAGGCACCCACTCTCCGTGTGTGTGCGTGTGCGTGTGCATTCTCATTTTGCGTGCCCCATTTCTGAACCTCCTAGCTATCAATAGGGGGTGGCGGTGGAAAGAAGAATATAGATGTCACTTCTAATATTTCACCTCCCTAATACACTTTGCTCGTTTGACCAGATGATATAAACACTACACCACTGACTCTGCCTTTTCTTCATGATGGGTTTTAAACCAGCACATAGTTGTAGATGTCAACTGAGAGTTAGGAAAATGTGCATACCTTCTCCCTTTGATCTTCTCTAGGATCTTTAGTAAGGTTTTTTCTTTAAGCAACTACTAAATGATGTCCTGCATGGACTTCACAGAATCACCTTGTCCTCTGAGTGGGAGTAGCACTTCATCTCCATTACCCAACTTGGCCATGAAATGTTTACTTATACCATGGAAGCAGTGGGGTTTCTTTCCTTAGCACCTATTTTAGGAAAAATGGTGCTTTCTCTAAGAGTGGATTTTGCAGATTCTGGAGATTTGGGGATTCTGATTTTTTCTTTGGAGATTCTGCAGATTTGGGGATTCTGATTTTCTCTTTTCAAAGGTACCAAATAGGCCATGGCAAATAAAGAGCAATGCACGTGTCTGGGTGCGATTCCCCTGACAGCAGTGTTTTAGAAATAGTGTAGTCAATGGTCAAACAGTGCTTCCACGTAGCTGCTGCTGTTGAGTGGCATTCAGTCTGTCCCAGAACACCCTACGAGAACACAGAACATTGTCCAGCCCTTTTACAGCCTCACAGTTGTCATGTCTGAGCCCATTGTTGCAGCCTCAGTCCGGTCCATCATGTTGTGAGCTTTTTTTTTTTTTTTTTTGGCCTAACCATCTCCTTTATCAAGTCCAATGCCCTTCTTTAGAGGCTGCTCCCTCCTGAGAACATGTCCAAAGGACATAAGATCAAATCTCTCCATGCTTGTTGCTAAGGAGCCTTCTGATAGTACTACTTCTTCCAAGACAGGTTTGTTTGTTTTTCGAGCAGGTCATAGTCCATTCCGTATTCCTTACCAACATCATAAGTTGAATGCATCACTTCCTCTACTGTGCTCCTTTTTAATTGTACAATGGGCTCACATGGATATGAGGTAATGGAAAATACCACAGCGTGGCCCCAGGACATGATAGTGCTGAAAATGACATCTTAGCTTTTAGCACTTTAAAGAGGCTTTCGAAGTCCAATGCAGTATGTTTCTTGATTTCTTGACTGCTATTTCTATGAATGTTGATTTTGAATTCAAGTAAAATCCTGTCACATTCAGTCTTTTCTCCATTTATTAGTAATTCGAGAAGGCAGTGCTTCCCTAATCATATTTTACATGCTGTCCAACCCAAGGACCTGTGATCTTTTAGAACTCTATCTGACAGTGTTTGATACTATTCCCAAGGTTCTCAGTGGCAAATTTTTCAGAAGTCGACTGCCTATTCCTTTACATAGCCTGACGTAACCTTGGAGCTCCAGTGAAACCTATCCATCCTATCTGATCCTGCTTCCATTTAACGTAACAGGGACACAGCTCCCAGCATCAACACAATGCATGAGTCACCATAGTACGACAAACTAGTGGATAACAGGTGAACGTCTATCTTTGAAACAAGTAAATATGAATTTCCTCACTATAAATTTCTATTGAGGAAAATGTCACACATGCTTTTATGACCCATGTATATTCATTTCTCTATTATATATGTCCCTATTATCCTATTACCTATAAAATTCTTAAGTATACTATATCAGAATTGTTGAGATGTATTGTATTAGAAAGATCAATAAATTATTTTAGAAAAGTACACTAAAGAATTATATGAAGTAGCCATGAACTTTTGTGGGAAATTTGATCAAAAAGATAATATTCAAGAAATGCTGACATGATTATCATTCATATTCTACCCAAGGCTGAAACAACTTTATCTTTTGAAACACTTGACCCTTTTTAACAATCAGAATTCTTTAAAACCATGCATCATGGTTATAAGAGTGTGTCTTGAACTTTACTGTACACTGATACAGTGGGGATCTTGTTAAAATGCAGATTCTGACATCGTATAATGATATGACATGGCAGAGCTGGGTATAAGGCAGATTCTGACACAGAAGACTGGGAGGAGGCTGAGCTGTCAGTGATGCCCATGCAGCCAGCTTTCAAAAAAAAAAAAAAAAAAAGCAAACTTGTATTACCGATCTCCAAAGATAACTACATTCTGAAAACTGCACGGTCTGCAACCAATTGCTAACACATGCAGAATTCCTGCCCCTGTTGTTCTCTGCCATTGGCCATGACTCATGAAGATTGTATGTAAATCGCCATCAGTTGTGAATTTTACTCTTGCAATCCACAAGGTTTTCATGATAATGGTTTTTTGGAAAAATGCTGCTTGGACTCTATCCCATCTCAGTCTGGAAACCCTACTGAAACTCATTCAATCGTATCAAAGCACCGCTCAAGCCTCCCCTGACACAAGGGCCTTGACTACATATGTGACCTGGGTTGCCCACGTGGAAGATGAATCTTCTTCCATGGACTGTTCCCACTGCCATCACCCCCTCGGATGTTATTGTGTGTTGTCAAGTGGATTCTGAGTCACAGTGACCCTAAAGGACAGAGTAGAACTGGTTTCCTAGATTATAGCCCTAACGTAACCATCTCAGTTAGACTTCTCCTGGGGGGCACCTGCCATGCTGTCAACCAGCTGCTGGTCACTCAATCATTGCACCCCACCTTTCCTGTCCGTAGGTCAAACTTATTATTATTACTGATGTGGGCAACATAATGAACCTAGGATCAGTAAACTTATGCATACCTATATTTCTTACATAATAAATCTCAAGAGTGCGGTCATAACAAAAGGGAACACCTTGAAGTGAAATTATTATTTAAAGAGATACTAAAGCTACAGAGAAGAGTTTGTAAATGTTTCATAGTAGAATTAATAAAAACCGTTAGCCAGCATGTTGGTAAAAATCAGTGAAGCCCAGGATGGCTCATAACAAAACTCTAGTCACTGAGACAACTTATAAGGATTGTACAATCCTCAAAGGTTCTCCATTCAACTGTATCCATTAGCTGACGGATTCAGGATTTAATGAAATTAGGTCAGATGCCAAAGAAAGCAGTCAGGAGTAAAATAAGAAATTCAAAATGAACTCGTAATATTAGATGTTGAATTCTGAGTGGCAACAGCTGTTGAAAGCTTTTTTGCTGGGAAAAAAGTTTGACTCAGAAGGTGCCTAATTGTTACATGGTTTCTATTAGGATTAATTTTGCTAATGGTCTATTTTTACTTAAAGGGAAAGATTTGTAATAAAGAAATCTGTCTACCCTTGAATAAATATTAACAAAACAGGCCATTCGTGCCCAGAGCGCTCTGCTTTGTAGACACTGAAGAAGTTTTTGCACCCAAGATGGTTCCAGTCGGGCCATGGAAAGATAGTATCAGCACAGCAAATAAAACCAAAGATAATCAAGCAAAACCAAGAAACACTTCCTCCTAGTTTAGCAAATAAACTAAGCATGTGACAAGAAACTCCACAGTGGCAACAATGACCAGACCACCTAGGTCAAATAACCTGAAAATGAAGCAGTTCTTAATGGAAACAGTTGACAATGACTTAGACCTCATGCCTGGTACCTTGTCAGCAGGACCAACCGGGCATTCCAAAAGTGGTTCAATTCGCCGATGAGCAAGTATTCCCCCAGTCCAAGTGTCCAGGCACCATCACTGAGAAGCAGTGCCAGAATGCCAGAGTGGTAGACAGTCCACAAGGCTGAAAAGTGTCCCCGGTGTGCCTTCTTTTCAGATGGCAAAGTAAAACCTGACAGCACGCACAGAGGAGTGAGTCCTTGTGTCTGGCACTAGCATCAGGCTGACCTACTTAAAATAAAAAGTCAGCCGAAAACGCCTGCCTGGTTTTATAATAGAACACCAGAGTTGTAAATGCCCTTAGGAATGGTTTACTCCAGCTGTATCCTACAGAAGGGAAAGCTGAGAACCAGAGACATTAGGTGACTTGTACAAAGTCACTTCGTTTTGACTTCTATGGGCAGTGAGGTCACATGTATTTGAAAAGGATTGGAGAATTTTGTGGGAAAATGGATTTAAAATATAGTGTAATTTTTTTTCATCAACTTTTTGAAGTCCTCTCTTGTTAGCCAATGTCATAAGGGTAATTTTAGGGGACTTCACAGTTCTAATAAAGCACGGTTCACTTCTGTTGGGTGAACACTTGTTCACGTGGTGTACAATGGAAGCGACTCTTACCCAGACCTACACCACCCTCATGCTCCCCAGAATGCTCGAGTCCCTCCTTGTAGTTCTGATGCTCATCCATCTCATGGAGATTCTCCTTCCCCACAGCCCTTTGTTTCACCTCACCCGATACGCTTCTCTAATCAGTGGGTCCTTCCTGAGGATGTTCTCAAAGAAAGCCTGTCTTGGACCATGTTCTTATGCAGACCATTTTCAGAAGTAGATATTCAGACCTTCCTGGTAGGTCTTAGTCTGGAAATTGCAGAAATCTGTTTATCATAGATGACACTTCTGGTATGTGCAATGTTGGTGGTGTACCTTCCAGCCTCATAGCAACTTTGAAGCTACTGCAGTATGATCGAACATACAGAATATCATCTAAAAGCACACTCGAGTGTATATCCTCCTGTATATACACAGGTTGATTTGTCAGTAGCCAGTAAGTTGATTTTGACTCCGACTCCATGTAGCTAAGGACTTGAAAATGCGGTAGATCATCAGATCTTTCTTTAGAAACATCTTTGATGGGCTCAAATCTCCAGCTTTTTTATTATCAGCCAGGGGCATTAGTATTCTGATTCAATGCTTAAAAAATTATGAGTGATGACAGATGGGAGATTGTGAAAGAAGATGCTGAACAGAAGAAAACTCTCAATCAGATACTCTCCAGGGCTCTGAAAAAAGGGGAAAACAAACAAGGGAATAAACAAAACTTTGTGTGTACTTGCTTTTTCCAAATGCTTGCATTCGACCCTGTGCTGGACATTTCTTTCCTAATTGCCTGCAGACCATGATTTTAGCAGCTACTCATGTATGAAGCATAGTTGCTGTGGTTCAGCTTTGAGTCTTTGAAATTGCCCCTTTGCTAGCCTCAGCCTTCACAAATTGTAGTGTGAAAAATAGAGAAGATCGCACTCACAATCCAGGAAGGCCAATCACCAGCAAATAGATGATTCAAAGGGACAATTTCCAATTGGAATGGATTCAGTGGAAATCTATGCCAACCTAAACTGAAGTGAGTTGTGCTCTTTCGGAGCCACTGCTGTGAGGCCAGTCGGCATTTGTCTGGATTTTACATAGCCCTGAGCTAAAATTGTAGGTCAAACTGTGACTTTTGGAGACTCTAACGCTGTGTGAATTTCTAACAATTGTAACTGCACTTTGAGTCTGCCAGTTAATGAATGGATCCCTGTTAGTGACGAGTGAAACAAAATAATTGATTCAGATTAGGAGACAGATGTGTGGGTGCATCTTAAGCTTGTTTGAACTTCTAGGTCCTATTAAATTTATTGGAAGAAATAAAAGAACAGATGTTTATTTTGGCAATTGTGATGATTTCTTCTTCTTAACCATTTTCGAGTGTCATGAGGTACCTCTGCTTATGTGATTTTTGTCACTTCAAGTTTCTAAATGTGAAGTGTGAAAAAAATGGAGTCATACAAAAATCACATCCCTAATTCCCATTAATGTTTGCATGTCTTTGTCTTCAGGTTGTACTGCTGCACTAGTCACCTATTATGAGTGGCTGTGGGCAAAGGTACCCAGGGTGTTTTCTTCTGGTTCCATGGTTTGAGAAGACCCTTTTACCCTCTAGAAGCCTTTACTTTCTATGAATTATTTGGTAAACCTTTATTAGACCCTTCAAGCAGAGATTTTTGCAGATTTCAGAAGAGGAGATGCAGTCTTTGCCTTCTGGAGGTTGTGATGAAAACATCACTAAAAGGCAATAGCTACAATCCAAGGTTTAGAGCATACTGCGGCAAGCTACATACACAGCCATTGACGTGCATTCTTGTTAAAGGAATGACCTCAATGTTGCAAGATTCAGTAATCAAGGTCTTCTGGGCAAAGATAATTTTTGAAGTAGGCTAGACCATGTGTCATTTCCATGACTTGGCTATGGTGTCTTAGGTAGGGTTTCCTAGAGAAGCAAAACCAGTGAAACATATCTATGTAGATAGAGGGAGGGTCTACTCTCACCTATAGATTTATTGTGAGTTGGAATCAATTTAATGGCAGTGGGTGCGCTCATATTTTGCTTCATTGACTATGACAGAACTCACTTGTTTTGGGATTGGTACTGTAGAGAAGTAAAACCAATGAAGCATACACACACACATTCAGGAAGGGTTCTATCAATGAAATGACTTACAAAGACGTAGAGGTGAGCAAGGTCCAATTCTATGGGTTGGGTGGCTATAAGGTAGGTAGCTGCCTCAAGCCCCCAAAGCCAGAGGACCAGTGATGAGCCCGGTGCAAGATTTCAAGTCAGCGAAAAGAAAGTGAACCTTTCCATACCATCCCCTTAGATTAGAAGGAGGCACCCTCCCCCCCTTCCCCCCCCCCAAGGAAACTTCCTTATAATTGATTGGAAGATCACGAACATTACATTAGATCATGAACAACATCATCATGTTGTTTGGTGCCATCAGTTGATTTCGACTCATTGAAATCAGAACGAAGTGATAATTATCTGATTCACAATGAACACTCAGTCCATTCCCACTCAATAATGCCTCTATCGATCTTTATGCATTTCCTTTTATTTTGACAACTTTGAATTTTCCAACATTCACATTCCCACATTCCAGGTTCCAGTCATTCACATATTTTTGCAGCTGCTTCTCCTTAGCTTTAGTAGTGCCCCATCACGAAAGGAAGATCCTGACAGCTTCCCTCCACAGCCTGTACACGGCTCACATCGCCATGGCAGACTCCGTCCATTCTGATCAGCTCCTCCTCAGTCACATTTTGAGTGCCCTTCACTTCAAGTGGCCCATCCTCCAGCACCATCTCTGACAGTGTTCTGCTTCCATCCATTAGGCCTTCACTGTCAGACAGTGTTCCTAAGCTGAGGGTTTTCAATGGCATCTTCCCTCCAAAGTAGGGAGCCGAGTCCTTCTTCATTGCCTGTTCATAATCTGAAGCTCCACTGAAACCTGTTCACTTTGGGTGACCCTGCCGGCATTTTAAGTACCATGATACAGCTTCTAGCTTCACAGCAACACACAAACTACTGCAGTACAACAAACCAACAGACAAGTGGTGGCCATCTCATCGTAGCGGGTTACTATACCTTGACTGCCAAGCAGCTGAGAATACTGGCCCAGCTAAGTTGACACACGTGGGAAGAAGGATTTTGAGATTGGAAAGGCAATGAGAGCTGATGGCATCTGAAATGTCCAATCATCTTTTGTGCCTGCATCATCCACAGCTACTGACTGGCCTTCGTACTTGGCCAACTACCCATGCCCTTAAGATATGTTTCTAGCTAACAAATGTAGTTTTGGAAAGTAATTTGCTTTCATCTCTTTAAGCAATGATTGATTATAAGCTAAAAAGCCTCTTAATTTCAATTACTCATTTAGTGTAACATTATCTTCACATAATTCACTGCAAAGAACAAAGAAAACAACATATGCATATGATTATTACAAATTAGATTACTTCATTTACCTTTAACCTATTCTAAACTTCTAATACTGTGAGATCAAGTTTTAAAAATTATTTCTACATTCCTTTTTATATACACAAAAAGGATGATTGGGCACAAAAGATGATTGGACATTTCAGATGCCATCAGCTTTCAGTGCCTTTCCAATCCTAAGGCTTATGGTTGTGCTTTGTGTTGAGTACGATTGTGCTGATTCTGATGAAATGTGACCCAGTGTGCCTGAGTAGTCCTGGAACTTAGAGTTTTCTGGGTTGGAATTCTTCTGGAAGCAGATTGTCTTGTCTTTGTCCTAGGAGCCACTAGATTGCTTCAGGCTGCCAACATTTGGGCTGGTGAGCACTTGTGTTAGTCGGAGTAGACTAGAGGAACAAATTTATAGACACGCATAAGGATATGAGGGAATGGTTCATCTACAAAAAGAATGGAACACTGAGAAAGCATCCCAACCCAGTCCAGTTCAAAGTCATAAGTCTGATATTAGCCCATATGCCCAATACCAATCTACAGTGTCTCCTTCCAACTCACAAAGTTACAGGTCAGTGGGTGCAGAGTCCCCGCACTGGTAGGGGTCTCCCCGTGGCTCCTTGCTTCTAGGGCTCAGGGTCCATCAACAGCATCCAGTGGTGGCAGAAGCAACTCATCCCTGGCAGGGGTCCCCATGTGGCCGCTCCAGCTTCAGAGGTCTGGCACCATCAGGGCAAAGCTGTGTGGCTTCTCCCCCAGCTCCTCAGACGCTGCCATCTTATCTTGTTCTTGATTCATCGTCTCTAAGACTAACTCCCAACAACTGGGAAGATAACTTCTCATCTTCACAAGGGAAATATCACAAGATTTCCCAGAAGTCTCAGGAGAAAGCCATGCCCACACGGAGGCCTCATTGGTTACTCAACGGCTATCTCCAGATTAACAGACTAGACTTCACCCCTACATCTCAATCATGAAATTAAATAAGCACATGACTGCCACAGCACTTAACTATTTCCCCAGTAGAGTGTCTTTCCATGTGCTGTAGCCCAACTGAAAATAATCATTACCTTGTGAATCCCACTGCACAACAACCCTTTAAGACAGAGTAGAACCACCCCCTCATTTCCAAGGCTGCAACTCTTTATGGAAGCAGTCTGTCTCATCTGTCTTCATTAGGGTAGCTTACTCTTTGATCCATTGCTGGCTTTCATGTCTGTCCCAACTGAGTACTGAGTAGTAACTGAGCGGTAGAGGTTTATAAATCTACTTATTTAAGTACTTTCTAGGGGTTTAGTAGGGCATTTTGTTTGTATGCTCATAGGTTTGTGTGATCTTACAAAGCCGTAAGTAAAATAATACCTTCTCAGATCAGCTGGGTTGACAGGATCTGAGTTGTTGATTATTTTTGTGTGTTTCTGTGTCTTCGTTGGCTTTCCCCAAAGTGCTTGAGATCTGAGGCATTGCTCATTGGTTAAGCTGGGTTTTTCATGATGTTATTAAAAATTTCAAAGCACAGCTTTAGCACTGACTTCTAATAGGGTTTTGGAACCCTGCACCCCTCCACCAGATGTACATTCTATAAAACGTTGCTTAGGCAATGTCCCATTACCCTTCAATCCGTTTCTGAGTTAGAGTGACCAGTTCTGTTATTCTTAAAAATCCTTCTTCTCACACCTGACAACTCAGCAGGGCCACGCCTCTTTTTTTGCTCTTTTCACAGGCCTTGATCAGCCCCTCTCATTCCTGGCACAGTTGCCCCCTTTTCTATTGCAGCTTGGCTTATTCCTTGTATCAAAAACCACCCTGTCATAATCGCTTTCTTAATATTACAACTGCAGTTTGCCCTTTAGCTGTTTTTTTTTTCTGTCTTTGAGAATGATCATGGACACGTGGTCTTCAGTAACTCAACTTGCTCCATTTAATCATCATTTTATACACTGCTTGGCACTTAAATAAATAATCACAGTTTGGCCAGTAACAGCCTCTTATGGCAGATTCTTTTGTCCTTCCAGCATGGCCCCTGACACTTCTGAGAGGCTCCTTGTTTCTGCACAATGTCGAGTTGCTCCACAGGTATTCTGTGCTTCAGGCGCCATGAAATGAAGCAGCTGCCTCCATGCATTCCTATTTTTTTTTTCTTCATGGAGAATTAAAACCTAGGCCCAAATCTGGGCAGGTGGAGTCGATATGAAAGTCAGTAACGGATCAAAGGGCTACTATGTGGTTTAAGAAGAATCTGTCTTTTTGAAGTTATGTGCGCACTGCCCCCCAATTTGACATGTCAACTTTCTGTCCCTCATAATGTGGGTTTTATCTTTCACCACAGCCTTCGACTACTTTGGACCATCCGTACTTTGTTGTGGGAGGAGAGGCTTACTTAAGTTCACTTTATGGAGGGGAAGTGCTTATTTGGATAGCTGACAGTTTGACAGAAGGATTAAAATGAAGACTGGAGTGCTTGGGGGCTGTGTGATCTGTTGTCTAGAATCCCCTTCCTTGGTCAGACCCCAGTTCTCTCTTCGTCCGGCCTGGTCGGTCCATAACTGGAGCAGCAGGAAAGGAGAGGTTTCTGCATTCAGAATACCTTTAAACAACCCTGCTGGGCTGTTCCTCTGGCTTTACTCCCTCCATCTTCTATCCAGCATGCACCGGGCATGCTCCCCGGCAAGCTCTGAGGTGGGCAAGGCTGGTTCCTTCTCTCTGTGTTTGAGCCCAGATTCAGGTTTCAGTGTGCTCATGGTTAATAGAGGGGCCAGATCATATTTAAGTAGTTTGTTCCAAATATTGGTAACCTGAAACTCTACCAGAACACTCCGTTTGCTCTATGTGGAAAACTCAAGTATAGATTACTTTTTTGGATGAAGACTGGCACACAAAGCATCTGCTGGTACTGCTACTTTTCACACAAACCCAGGGGACGTGAAACAACCCCTGGGGCAATAAACCCCACTGCCAATGGGTCAGCTTCCATTGGGAGTCACCCTCTCATGTAAGGTGGCTAGATCTCTCAGGGGAGAGGCATACCTCGGTCCTTGGCTCCGCACGAGAAACAAGTCAGGCCGACGCCTCGTTTTGTGATCCAAGTGAGTTGTATGTACGTTAGAAGAAGTTTCAGGTTTACCCAGGCATCCACAGAGCCCCTCACCCCCTGTACAACCTGCCTAGGGAGTGCTTGCGAAAGTCACACATACTCCTCCCTCTTCAATTCTTCAGCAGGAGCTGTGGTTGACAGCCCTGATCAGCCTCACTTGGCTGAATTGAATTCACCTGGCCTAGGTGCATTGTACCTCCCCCTCCGGGCTGGAAGCTCAAAACTCTGAGCAAGTGTAATGGATGCCCCACTCTCTAAGCTACCTAATAGTTCATGAGGCTGATTGTGTAGACTTATTTATGGGTTTCATATCAGTAAGTGGGGTTATAGTGTGCAGAAAACTCTTACATCATGGTCATGGTATTAGTCATGAAGTGGCTAATGGATTGCATTCATGGTGACCGTTTCTCTTGGACCTGATGCATGGCAGGGTATCAAGTTTGGTAAGTAGTGCCAGCATCTTCTTCCGTTTTTACTTTTGTGAATCAGGTGATGACTTACAGAGCAGGTACTAGTTGTGGATTCAATAATTCTTACATATTTTGATTCTGTTTATCCATTGCAATCCCCTCAAGGGAACATCACTGTAGTCTGCTTTCCTCCCTCTGTTTCTGGCTTTCATTCCTCCTTCTTTTTTAACCCTTTGAGTTTGTCCTTGAGTCATTGCTACCTTTTGATCTTGAATGGATGATTGTTCTAAGGTGTGGATAAATTCTGTTTCAGGTCAGAAGGGTTAGTTTTATCATCTGGAGGGTTCCACTTGTCTTTTTTCAATCACTAGTTCTGGCCCCCTTTTGTTTTTTTTTGAGTTGTGTTCCACATTTCCTCCCACCCCTTGCAGGATTTCTTTCTTTTAATACTAAAGTTAGTCTATAATCCTTAATATGCTTGTGACACTGATATATTCATTCACCTGTATTGCTATCACATATTAACTGGAGACCACAAATGGTCTGATGCAATGAGTTAAGCGTTGGACTGATAACCGCAATGTCAGCTGTTCAAACTCTCCCCAGGAGAAAGATGAGTGTTTCTAACAGTCAGTCTGGGAAACCCACAGAGAGGGTCGTCATGAGTCCGACTTCACTTGATGGCTGTAAGTTGTTGTGTTTGGGAGTTGTTTTTTTTTAATGCAGCACTCCTAATGTGACCTTTTTCTTTCTGTTAGTAGTGGTTGCTGGGCACCATCTAGTTCTTCTGGTCCTAGTGTTGTGGACACTTATGTTTGCATAGTCCATTAGCCTATTGGATTGATGGTTTTCATACGCCTTTTCGTCTTTGTCACCTTTCTCTCCTCTGGAAGGGGAGAGACCATTCGATGATGGCTTGGTGCTTTTAAGAGCCAAGTTGTTACTCACCACATCAGGATGTACAGCATTATCTTTGGGAATTATGCTATGTCAACTGACCTTGGTGTCCCTTGAGATTGTATTTTTGATCCCTCAGTTCCATTGACTTGTTCAATTGGTAATATCTAAAAATTTCTCATAAGATTTTTCCTCTCTATGCTCAACTACCTCCATGAAGAATGTATTTGCAGCAAAAGTCAATATAGGGGAAAGAGGAGCTTTTACCAGGGACTCAAGTAGAAGATATTTGGAAATGAATATGGCAACATGTGTACAAGTATGCTTGATACAAATGATGTATTGAATGCTATAAGAGCCCCCAATAAAATCTATATTTCAAGAAAATAAATATACATATATAGATATTCTCTCTCAAACCCTTATGTATTTGTGGGTATGTTCTCCCCGACCCGCTCCCACCTTTCTTAAGAGCATTCTGTGGAGGTAGATACAGTGTGGTTCGAGCCTTTTCTCAGGAGCTCATCTAGAGTGCAGAGACCTGTCTTCAAAGTCCATGGGTTGTTGGCAGAGTTCATTTTGTTGTGACTGAAGGTCCCATGTCCTTTCCTACTGGTTATCATCCAGGAAGAGCATACGGTTCTCAAGAAGTTTGTTTTATGCTAATGATCATTTTCTAGTTGGGGCTGTATTTTGTCAGTTGCTAATCTATCACAGAAATGATAGGCAGAAACATTTTTGAATGTTTGTGGAAAGTGAAATTTCAAAACTTTTATTGAAGTACTCCCCCACCCCCAACTAACAGTTAAGAAATTGCTGCCACTCTTCTGTCTCAATGACAGAGTATCGTAAAGGAGGTGATTTCCCACAGGTGCAGAGCTTGCAGTCAACCATGCCATAGCCAGATCCTTAACTTCTGAGGCTGTTAGCCTCAGAATGTATTAATGGAAAGCCCATTAGGCATGAACATGGACTTGAGAAGTGCATTCTCAAGAACATGCCTGAAGTATATTCTGTAACAGTTTCTTTTGCTTGAATTGTATATTCTGAGAATTGTCTGACTTTCCAACTTTAGTGTCTCTTTTATCCTAAGCCAATAAATGCTTTGCCAAATCGGCAGCACAAAGGAAAGAAAGTGAAAGGTTTCCATGAGCTGTTCCAGTGTGGTTTCACAAACTGTCTAAGACATCAGTTCATTCATCCCTTTAACTTTGATTTTGCTCTGACAGCTTTTTCTTGCACAGTGGTGTGTTGAAATGACATTTGTCATTTAGCCTTTGAAAAAATTGCTGTACTTGAGTACAAAAAGTGAAGTTTACTTTATTATGATTTGCATTAGATGTTGCAGATTACAAAAAGACATCTTTTTCTTCCTGATAAAGTTCAGATTACTTGGAGGGTTCAAAGAGCTTGAGCAAAAGGGAAAGTGCAGTTAAAAATTATGTGAGACTCTGTTCGTCCGAGGAACTAGACATGTGTCAGTGGGGTTTATTCTTCCTGGTGTGGACTTCGAAAGACAGGGTTGGAGTCCAAACATGGCTATCTTTGTGTCATTACCTATAAATGAATCCTACTTGCATTAACACCTTTTTTTAAATTAAATTTTTTCTTTTGAAAAGAAAGCTGAAAATGTCAAAAAATGAAGCAAATTTAGAATGGATCAGAATGTAGATCAAATGATAAGTTGTTACATTTTATCTCAAATATATCGTCAAAATTGACTTTACAATGCTCCCTTACATCAAGTATCAAGGCTACTTACATCCCTGGACTATGATCTGAGGTGATTCATTGGAGCCTCGATCCATGTGGGGAGCCTGCACATGAATTTTGTTCTATTAGTGTTACC
The DNA here is from genome assembly GCA_004026705.1 of Nesogale talazaci. Classification (NCBI taxonomy): domain Eukaryota; kingdom Metazoa; phylum Chordata; class Mammalia; order Afrosoricida; family Tenrecidae; genus Nesogale; species Nesogale talazaci. The sequence goes on along the minus strand of PVJH01009209.1, from coordinate 39,136 downwards.
CATAACCTTCTGCAAACCAGATGTTCAGTTTAATCTGTGATACTGTTCTGTCCTTAGATTTTGGGTTTTACTATTTTCAGCCCTTGGATGACAGAGGTTGGTGGGCTTCTTCCATATGGACTTAGTTGACATCTCCTGTCGATGCTGCTTGTTTCAAGACAAAGCTTTTAAGACTGCAGACACCATGTTTTCTCATTGCCCAACACCATCTGGTTTGTGCACCACACTTTGCTATACCACCCATATCTTCAGTGATCTCTTCATAAGGATACTGAGTTGGGCCATACCATAGGATCTACTTGTTCTTAGATTCATGCTAGAAGTAAGTGGGCATTCAAGATTCATTCATCTATCTATGACTTATGTATGTCTCTGGTTTGCTTTAGAATTGGCATCATGATTTTATGAGAATCATCAGCCTGTGGCATAAGGTGATTCTATTAATAGCACCATTAATTTAATCAATGGTATAGAATTTAACAGTGTTGATAAAAGGAATTTATACATATATAGGCCAGTTTTTCAGACCACAATACATGGATTGCTAATTTGTGCAGATTCAACACTTTAGTGACTGGATATTGTTTTGGAAAACAGTGGAGGTTTAAGGTAAAACACATGTCATAAAAAAGCCAAAGAGGATGTTGAAATAGTGAATACATGGCAGTCATAGGCCACCATTCATTGGACACCCTAAAAGCAAGTGATCCAAACCAAACGTTAATGACCACAAATGCTCTCCCTGTGGAATCGCAGTCATCTGCTTTTTTTCAGCCTTAAGTCCAGGGGGGTATGCCAGCTTCTTAAATCTGCTACAGGTCAGTTTAAGGTAAAGCCCTGTTCACTTGGTAGGGTTTCCACATTGCATCCTTCTGGTGTGGCCTATGCACGCTGTTGTTCGTGTGCCTCAAAAGGACAGCGTCTAGACTCCCCATAGTCTGTAGCACATGGTTTGGGCCATCAAGGGCGCGATAGAAACTAGGTCAAATGTGTCCAATCGGGAACAAAGTACCGGCCATATTCTCCCCTTGGGCTCTCTGTAAGTGTTGTTAAGCATTTCTTTTCCTCCTGATGGGAGGTGGCTTCACCAGGTGTACCCACCAACAGAAACACCTGCACCGTTTTACAGGGACCCCATTGATTTACATGTAGGTAAGTAGTTTTGCTTTCAAGTGAATGACAAATAATTTATTGTTACATGGAAATCACAGTGAAGTTCCAGGCTTCACAAATTGGTCAGTTTGTGATTTCTTTTCCTTCCCTGAGCTGGAAAGAAGTAGAAATAATCAATTTTGTTATTTTTGCACACAAATTAATTTCAATAATTAAATTGTACCAGAGGACCTTGAGGAAATTGATGTCAGCGCCTTTTATAAAAGCATGAATGATACTGTCTTTTGAATTCAGCCAGTCGATAGGAACCCTAATTGTATTATAGTATCACAAGTTCATAGTCTTGGATTGATTGATAGTACTTGGCTGAGTTTGCAGTATAAGAATGAATACTTGCTCCAATAACCTGAATTTCGCCAGATATCAGTATTTATTTAACTTGTTGCTGCAATATTTTGAAAGTGATATTTTAGAAGTGAATGATGATGATATATTACTCTTAATAACTTTTGACAAAGAAAAGTATTCATTTTACTTTGTTGTTCGGAATATACACAGCAAAACAGACGCCAACTCAATAGTTTCTACACGGACAATTCAGTGGCATTAAGTACATTTTCTGAGTTGTACAGCCAGTACTGTTCTCTCTTTTTAAACAGTTCCTCCCCCATTAATGTAAGTGCATGAATCCCAAGTGTTGTACTAGCATCATTAATTTTAATGCCTAATATTTTTCTCCTGTAGGATTAGATTTCAGCATTGTAGAACTCTGAAATTGCTCTACATAGTATATAGAATTACCCTGAAATTGAAGGTTACTAGATGTACTCTGTTTAGTACCCTCTTTAAAAAGTATTTGTTTGGCTAAGCCCCGATGACATAAGTGGTTGAGTGGTGACCTACGGGCTTGGCGGTTCAAATATAGCAGCGGCTCTCAGGAGCAGCGCTGGGTAGCTCCCATGACCACCAGAGGACAGTGATGCCCTCCCCCCCCCAAAAGTATTTGTTTGAAAAATGTTTTTCTATCCTCTCAGCGATCTTCAAGGCAGAAAATATATGTGTGTGCGCTATAGATAGGTGGCTCTGTGAAACATAATTTGATCATATTAAACATTGTTATAATCTTGGCATTTTGTTGTTGTTGGATTGAGCTTTTAATAAGATTAAAAAATACTTTTGTTGGGGGCTCTTATATCATTTATCAGCACCTATACATTCATCAGTGTGTCAAGCACATTTGCACATACGCCGCCATCACCATTTTCAAAGCGTTCTCTCCATGCTTGAGCCCCTGTTTTTATGTGAAGGTTTATTGTTGTTTTATGGATGAAGAACAGTTATACATGCCATCCAGGAATGAAAACTGCCTGGTAACATGAAAATTGAGGCAAAAAAAGGGGGTGCAGTATGTCACAGTGGGTTTAGTTAGACAAGGATAGAACTTGAGCTCTGGCCTCTCTGCAGAATCTTAGGCTTAGAATTACAGTTGCAAATGTCATAGAGAGTGCTTTGACTGGACGTTGATAATAAAACTTTTTTCAATGGACCTGCAAAGACGGTGTTTAGGGAATGACCTCACAAAAAGACATGAGATATAGTCAATGTGCTCAATTCCAAATTTAACTCCTATCTTAATCACCCGTAATCAAAACAAAGACAAAAAATGGGAAAACCAACAACTCCACAGTAAACTCTCTCTAATCCACAGTCTATTTCTAGTATTAACAACATCTTGTTTTCATTTATAAATGAGTGCAACTTATATCTGGATGTGAGAAATCAAAGTGGATCTGCCTTGATTCTGCCTTAGATAAATTATCGTTGTGCCAGGGAACCATTATTGGTGGGTTTGTTTGTTTTTCACTTTTAACGTTTCTGCCTATATTGAAGGTAGAGAACTATTTGATGTGTTTTTGAAAAGATTTTACCTATGGCTAATTGTTAATATTGAGTTTGTAGAATTCTTTAGAGTCATGATTTGTAAATATTTGATTTTTGTTATCTTTTAAAAGATTAAAACTTCTTAATAGTGAGAAGTACAATTTATACATTTGTTCTTTCACTCATTGCACTTTGACACTTCTAAGGATAGTGGCCTATCCCAAAGTTTTAACATTTTTCTTTAGAGGTTTTACTAATGTACATATTTAGACATAAGGTTCATTTTAGTTAATTTCTTATATGGTTTGAAGTATGAAAGTAGCTCCTGTATTTTGGGTGGAAATCTGCAAATTTTCCATCATCATTTGTTGAAAAGACAATTTTTTTTTTTTTTGCTGAATCACTGATACATTTGGTGGAAATCAATTGCCTGTATGCATGTCTAAGTGTCTCCTATTTCTGAATTCCATCCTCTTACACTGATCTCTGTGTCTAGAACAAACAGTAGTTGTTGTAGTCAATTATGTTTTGGGTTGTAACTGAAAGGTCAGCAGATTGAAATCATCAGCGGGTCCAAGAAGAAAGCTGGGACTTTCTGCCCCCAGAATGATGTACAGGCTAAGCAACCCATATGGACAGTCCTACTCTGCCATATAGGGTCACTGTAAGTAAAACCTGACTCACTGGCATTGAGTTTGTCTTTTTGGTTAAATCTTGAAATCGCTGTTGATTCTCCAACTTTGTTCTAGTCTTCTAATACTGTTTTTGCTAGCACATTTGCATTTCTACATGAATTTTGGAACCACTTTGTTAACTTTTATCAAAAACATCAAGTGGAGTTTTCACTAGGATTGTTTTATACCTATATATCAATTTTGGGGGGGAGAATTGATATTTTAAAAATATTGAATCTTCTTTATAATGTTTGATCTGTATTTGCTAGGCATTCTTTAATTCTCACAGCAACATTATATAATATCTTCTGTCACTAGACATTGATATTTAAACTTTTTGAAACTGTAGTTAATAGTATTTTTAATGTTTATTATTAATTTCTATAATATAACATGTGATAACTATAGATGTAAAATTAATAGTGTCTCTAAAATTTAAGTTTCCTATTGCTTGCTACTAAAATACATAAATAGAAAATATTTTTGCATGTCGATCTTGCATTCTAGGAAAATTAACTCTCTAATTCTAGTAGTCATTTTACTAAATCGAATTGGATTTTTAAATAAATAACTGAGAGGTAAACTGAGGCAGAGTTCAGAAAGAAACGTGAAGCAAAGGGTGGCTTTATTAAGGGAAAAGACCTTTTGGAAGGTTAAGGGAAAGTGGAGATGGGGGCCGAAGCATCTTGAGCTTCCGGGTGGGTCCCCACAACTGAGAGTATAGGTTAGGGGAGTCCCTTCTGGTACTGGGAGGGCAAGATGAAGATATGTGATTTGAGTTGAAGACAGGTGGATTGTAAAGGGAAGAGAAGTTCCCTGTGCTGCCGTTGCTAGGAAACAATGCTAGAGAATGGAAGACTGTGTCCCGCCCAAGTGGGGGCCATCTTGTCCTTGGGAAAGCATACCAGGGAGGTATGTTCTGTGGGTGAGGTAAGTTCTGGGGAGTCCTGAAGGCAGGTGCATTGTGCTATGAAGCTTAGCAGATCATCTGTCTTCTTGAGAGGCTAGAACAGAGGGTGCCTAGCCCTGAACTTGGCCCAAACAACTATATCTTTTATAAATATAATAAGTTTTATTTTTTCCTTTCCAAGATGGATACCTTATTCTCCTTTACCCGCCCCCCCCCTCCTAATTGGAACTTGCAATTGATGTGTAATGAAAGTGGTGGGAGTGGATATCTTTGATTTTTTTCTTATCCTTATGCTTAACTTTGTAGGTTTTTTTGTTTTTGTTGTTTTTGATTTTGGTAAATAAGTTTGATAATGTTCTCTTCTATTCTTTGAGAATTTTAGCCTTAATAAGCACTGGATAACCTCGTGTTATTCCTAAGCTTATAGAAATGAGCACATGATTACAAAATATATAGGTTACCTATATTTGTATAGGAAATTATTCTAAAACGTAACGTCTTAAGCAAGAAATATTTAAAAATTTCATAGTTTTTATCAGTTGCACATGTGGTGCTTGGACTCAAGGTTCTTTATGAGGTTTTAGTCAAGCTGTAGGCTGAGACTGGTCACATTGAAAGTTTGGATCACTGGTAGTTGGCAGTCATCAGTCTTCCTGCACTTAGCTTCTCTGTAGGCCTACACTTGTGATATGTCATTAGCTCAGACTGCTGATCTAAGACAGAGAGCAAAGGGAGAAAGCATTGATAGAAAACCCACACTATTTGTCATACTTTTTCAGAAGTCATGTCTCATGATTTATGACATTCTATTCATCCCAAATACATTAAAAGACCCAGTCAGAGAGTGTTAAATCAGAGCATGAATACTGGAGGTATCACGAGGGACTTCCTGCTTTCATCTCTTTAATGGTGGACTCTGCCCTTTCAAAGTTAAGCTGGTAACCTTGCATTCCAGGATATGGACTACTTTGTCATAATTTGTTTTCCTTTTTATTTACCACTGGACTCATTTTTTAAACACACGTCAAAGATTTTCATCTGTGGATATAACAACTTGAATGGTATGTTTCTTTTCAAGTAATGCTTTCTGTCTAGTGTTGGTGTTGGAATGGTGTTGGCCTCATAGAATGAATTGGGAAGTATTCCCTCTCCTTCAGTTTTTTGGAAGAGTACTTGTAGAATTGGATTCGTTTCTTCCTTAAATTCTTGGTTCAGTTCACCAGTAATGCCATCTGGTTCTGGCATTTTTTTGTGATGAAATTATTAACTGTGAATTCAATTGCTTTAATAGATGTAGGCCTATTCACAGTATCTCTTCTGAGTAGACTTTGATACTTTTTGTCTTTTAAGCAATTTCTTTGTTTCATATAAATTTTTGAATTTCTGTCATAAAGTTAAATAGTTTCTATAGCATCTAGTAATTAGCAATATGTTTCCTCTTTTCTTCTTCCTTAAGCTGGCTGTAGTTTATCACTTTATTTTTGGTGTCAATTTTTATTTTTTATTTTAATCTGTTTTCATTGAATTTACATTCATATGTAGTATTTCCATTATCTTCCTTACTTTGTGTTATGTTTGCTCCTTCCCCCTGCCCCCCAATTATATTTAGGTGAAAGCTGAAATCATTATTTTGAAAGGTTTCCTTTTCCCTCTTTACTATATGAATAGTAATATATTTATCATAGCTAAAGTACTGTTTTTGCTGCATTGCCCACATATTGATATTTTGTGTTATTATTTTCATTCAGTTCAAGATATTTTCAAGTTTTCCTTATATGATTTTAGTTTCCAAATATTTGCCACCACCTTTATTTTTATAAAGTCCTACCTCCCTTCTGAATATATTTTCTGTTTTAAGCTATTTGATTACAGTTTGCCCTCATGTTGTATTCTCCATCACCATTGTACTTGGGGTTTGGTGTCTTCCTGGTTCATGTGCTGATTTTTTTGCCTTGGTGATGGGACTGATCCCATTTCAAATTTCCTTCAAATACTTAAGAAGACCATCTCAACTCTCAAGAATATTCAACACATCTAATCTATTTCTAATAAGTTGTTAGATTTTATCTTCTGTAGAGATGACTCTAACTTGAGTCTTTTCAAAACAGTTTGAGCAGTTTTGTGATGTGCTCAAAATATGATAATGCTTTTGTTGTCTGACCTAATTAGAATTCAACCCAGGCTTAATAGTTGAAAACATACTCAAGTCAATTTGGTGAGTGATAGTTAATGAAAATATTGTACTACATAAATAACTACAAACAGCTTAAGTACTTTTATATTTTAGTGTTATTTAGAAAATATATTATTAGATGTTTCTCATAGAGTTCAGTCAGTACAAAAGTTATATCAAAATGATTATAGTGTTACCTGTTCTCGATCAATTCCACATGCCCATGAGTATTTGATGTTAAGTTATCTATTCCTTTTCCTATGTTCACACAATACATATATATCTATACCTGTGTTTGTATTTGCATTTAGAGCTCTGATGACACTGTGAGACAGGACTTGGACAGCTAACCAAAAGATCGGTGGTGTGGAAGGCTTAGGAAGAGGGTGAGGGTTGGCAAAAAGAAAAAAAAAACTGGTGGATCAACCCTACCAGCTGCCTTGTGGGAGAGGAGGCTGTCTGTTTCTGCAAAGATGTGGAGTCTCACAAACCCTATTTAGGGTCACTATGAGTCAAAATCCACTTGATATCAGTGGATAACCACATACCCTGATTCATTGAACCCCTCACATACACTCCATGGAATCATCTTATATGTACTACACTGAAACCTATTATTTTTACTCTTTAACTTATGGGCTTTTCTTAAACATTGTGTTGTTTTGTTAGCACGTGTTCAGACTCAAGGACTTGTGTGCCAAGTAGAACTGTATAGGATGTCAAGCTTTAACTTTTTGGAATCAGACCACAGGTCTGTATTCTGAGGCTCCTCATGAGGGGGTTTGAACCATCAAGCTTGGGGCTAGTTGTTGAGGACATAAATGTTGGTAACACCCAGTTACTCCTTGAGAGCATATAGGAAGGTAGAAACTTTGTACAGCAAAGAAAATAGTGAAAGCAATTTCTTTTAGAGTTAGCTTTTCTTTAGAGACAACTATCTAGACAAGTTAGAGGCTAGAAAAATGAAATGTGAACCGAGAGAATGAGGCAGGATGTGCAGGAAGAGAGTGATTGGCGATCTGGGAAGCAAATGATGTAAGTAGGTTTTTAAGACAAGGTGTACGCATTATTTGTCTTTTACAGTATTATTCCTTTCATCTTCCATCTTTGGAAATAAAACAAAGCGACACTATGCTGATGTAGCTTTTATAACGTAGGTTTCTTTGGGTATTTGCTGGTGTTGAAATTGACACACTATCTAGAATTTTAAATCAGCAGGATTACTGATGTTAAAGTTCTGGTGCAGAGTTTCTGAGTTTAATTTTTTTTTCTACCCTCAGATATGTGTCACAAAGATGTCTACACGGAATTGCCAGGGCACGGACTCCGTGATCAAGCCCCTGGACACAATTCCTGAGGACAAGAAAGTCAGAGTGCAGAGGACACAGAGCACCTTTGATCCTTTTGAGAAGCCGGCTAACCAAGTCAAGAGAGTGCATTCTGAGAACAATGCTTGCATTACCTTCAAGTCGTCCTCTGCAGGGAAAGAGTCGCCCAAAGTCCGAAGGCACTCCAGCCCCAGCTCGGTAAGTGCCCTCTTCTTTCTCTTCCTGCCACTTGTTATGGAAGCCGGCTGTGCAGGCAGGCAGCAGGAGGCTTCATCAGAGCATGCTCTGGAGTCATGCTCCAAATTCGCTTCCAGGGAGGTTTAGCAATTTGGTAGAGAGAGAGAGAGAGAGAGAGAGAGAGAGAGAGAGAGAGAGAGAGAGAGCAAACCACATACAGGCTATTTATTCATAAGCATCCAGAGAACAAATGGGAACAGATTCAACTTTCTTTTTTTAAGTTGTTTTCAGCTAGAGGAATTCATAACTGAATGATTTTTAGTATGTCATATCCGTGAAGAAGTTGTTACTGTGTTTACAGGCAATAAGGAAAGGTTGGAAAATGGGCAAACTGATCAAACATTACATCTTAGAATGAATGCCAAGGTTTTTTCATTTGTTTTCTCCCAGTGTGTTTTCAATGTGATTAAGGAAAATGTTAAGTTCTATACACTGAAACATTTTCTAGACAAACTAAATCAAGGCAGTTCTTGAGACTGGAACTTCATGGAGTTTTGAACATGAGTCCTGTTCTTTGGTTGTAAAATTTTTAGCTTGAGGTTTTTTCCCCAAGAACTCCCTACATTTACTGTGAAAAACTTTATCTCTTGAAATTCGCGACTTTTCTGATTTAACCTACCACTTACTCTTTATACTCAAGTATAACCCAATCCAAATATCATCTGAAGCACTGAATTTTACCAGAAAACTGCATTAAAAATGTATTGAGAACCTGACTTATACAAGAATATGTACGGTAAGTACTTTTACATTGATGCTCTAAATTTAAAAGCAAGAGGAGAATGCCCAGAGAATTTTGATTCTGCTATGTTGCTAAGAGCAACATTTCTCACACAAGTATTAAATTTCTTGAAGACAGAAAAAGGGCAGAAAAAGTTGAGTACTAGAAAAATGTTGTCATTTTAAGTTAAATCTGTCTGACACTCTACTAAGTCTTGTGTCATCTTTTATGAATGAAATTGTAATGTATGATATTAATGAACTAATAACCAAAAGACCCAGGTAACCTTCATGTAGGGTCCATCCAGGTCGCAGATATATCACCAACCTGTAGGAGAAATTTTTGAGTTAATATTAGTTACAATAAGCAGGAGTGGTTGGCAAGGAGGGGGAAATGCGTGAACACTTGAATAATTGAACTCTTGTTATTACAAAGACATTTATTTATTTATTTTTACTATATAGTAATGGTATTGTAAGCATTCCCACCTATATATCACTCACTCACTCATTCACTCACTGTCCGTGAGTTAATTCTGACTCACAGTGACCTCACAGAACTACCTGTGTGGGTTTCCAAAACTGACTTTGTGGAAGTGGAAAGCCCCATCTTTCTCTCCCACCTATAAATAACATTCAGACATGAGGTTTTCAGATATTTCAGTGATATCTATAAAAATCTGAAATTCAAATGTAACTGTCTTGTATTTTATTTGGCAGTCCTATCAAATCTATAATCCCTAGTGCATCATCCATTTTCGTCTTCAAATTGTTCTTGCTTTGGCCATTGGGGACTCTTTTTAGAATGATGCCTGTATCCTCTTAGATGCCATCATCCTTTTGTTTTGTGAGCACTTCCTGGCTTGTTGTTCCCACAAGATGCTCCCTGTTCAGATTCTATTTTTAGCTCCCAGTGCTAGAATTGGCCATTTCTCTAAGGAATTCTGCATGCTTATATCAGAGGGTGGTATTTAGAGACTAAGATCTGGAAGAGTTTCATTTCTCAAAAGTCATATTTTATACTGTAGTATAAATTATAACAATAGGATTCTGATATGCATTCTTATTTTCTAGGAAGGAATAAATTAAACTCTTCAAGGGAAAATGAGATGAGTCTGCCAAATGTTATTTGTAGCTTATTAAATAAGTACTTGAACATAGTTAAAAGCTCAACTAGCGATGATTCTGGGAGGATAGCAATGGAATAGGTTTTTAAAATAGGTTTTGAACTCCTATAATTAGAGCAACTAAAATCAAAAACAACAGAAAACATGTGCAGCAAGTATAGATAACAACTTGTTCCTCTGCACGTCACAGTCAGGAGTGGGTGGGCACAAACTAGGGCAGCTTCAAGAACTCTGTGGTATTAGGAAATGTGTAGGAGGAAAGTTGGAGATTGCAAAGGGAATTGTTCCTTCTCCCGTGGCCATAAACCCCCCAAATTTCCAGATGGGGCACACTGTTGGTGCTTTGCATGCTAATTGAAAGCTTGGTAGCGTCAACCTACTGCTGCCTCTTGGGAGAAAATTGAGGTTGCCTGCTCTGTTAAGGGATTTATGGCTTTAGCAACCTTGTACAGGGTGGCTGTGAATTCAGGTGGCAAGTGGGTCATTCTGAGAACACCAGCAGGGACTTTGACAGTCTTGTGAGTGGATGTGTGAAAGACAAGTCATAGAAAGGTCTATTGTCTTTAGTGACTTCTCCAAATTACCTGACAGTATCATTGTTATACCTGGGGCTGTTAACAGCAAGGTCAACAGTTTGAAACCACCAGCCAATCCATGGGGGAACTATGAAGCTTTCTACTCCAATCAAGAGTTAGTGACAGTCCTAACAGCCCACCGGAGCAATTCTACCCTATTCCGTCGGCTCGCTCTGATTCAGAGGAGACTCCACAGTTCTGTTTTTTCCCCCGTAAGATACAGCCTTAGAATGAATAGAAAAAATGGTCCAGCAGAGTTCTATGTAGAATAGGTTGCACAGGAATAAGGGACAGAGAACATCCCGGGAGATGTGTTGGAGGGAAATACACGGGGAGATCTGAGCATGTCGGAGAATCCCCTACCCCAGGCAAACTTCATGAAAGTCAAAAGAGGAACCCTGTTCCAGAAAGCAAGAAAAGCCATTTTGGCTATTCCTCTCCATTACTAACCTACCTAAGATTTTATTTTTACTTAAAACTAAGCAATAGGAAGAACACTGGTTGAATTCCTTGTGAAACGATGAAAAGAAAAAAAAAAACAGGGAGCAGAATAAGTTTTCCCGGCAGTGAAAGCATGTCAGAAGTAGGTGACGTCACCTTTGTGTTGGCACATTTCAACTTGGAAAATTCAAAAGAATCAGTGGAAATGCGACAGTGAAACAACGTATTCAAGTAGGAGGTTATAACATGTAACATGTTGAAGAGCATGTGAAGACCTCCAGTCTATAGATGAATAAACAAGGATCAGTTCTGAAAACTTGTAATTACAGAAAATGACCCAATATTTAAATTTCTTCATGAAATGTAGCTTGTGGTAACCCAGTGTTGAGGAGGACAGTCTTTTCCTTTTTTTTTTTTTTAACATATCTCCACTAATAAACCCAAACCGAGTAATAGATTTACGAATCGGTATTTTTAAAGCTCTGATACATCAGTCAGTAGTTGTCAACACCTGCTAATCATAAAAAGAGAGACAGCTAGTTATTATTATGACATGATGGAAGTATGGAAAAGTCATTTATGAAGTAGTGTTGCCAACAGAATTAAACTTGAAACAGGGTAAGCCTCAGCATCACAGGTTATCAAACTTATTTGGCATAACGTCTTCTTTTCACCCCCACACAAACAGACTCTGTGCCCACCTGGCAATTAAACACTTTTTGCCTACAGCCAATAACCCCTGGTAAAGAGTACATATACCAGTTCCCCTCGATTGGTCCAGGGCCCCCTTTGGGTGCTACAAGTTCAAAGAAACATACCGAGAGGACTTTTTGTATTGTGTTCTCCATTCCTGCATACACTTTTCTCCGACCTCTATATGTTTTGGCTTAAACTTATGTGCAGATTTACAATCTTATGGTGACTTAAATATTTTTTGCAGCCAATCCACATAATGTATTATGACTCAATTTTCTTTAATTGCTCAGCTTTTTTATTTCCTAAATGTAATTACTTCCTATTTTATCTTATTCAAAATTAATATGATTTCAGTCAAACATTCAGAACCTAAAGTATAGAAAAAACAAAAACAAGACTTATACAGGTCTCTCAAACAAGTCAGGATCCTGTTGTGCATTAGTTTGCTTCCTATGCCTGAGAATGCTCCAACAATATATTCCCCACGAGACTAATCCAATCTGGATTGCCTGTTTTTATGTTTGAACCCTTTGTTAGTGGCACCATCTCAATCAATCTCAGTCATAGCCTTTCTCGTTTTTTTGCTGCTCCACTACTTTACCAAGCATAAAGTCCTTTTCTAAGTGACTGGTCTCTCCTAAAAACATGTCTGAAGTACACAAGATAGTCTTGCCATCCTTGCCTCTAAGGAACAATCTGGTTGTTTTTTTTCCAAGATAGACTTGCTTGTTCTTTTCAACAGTCTATGGTACTTTCAATATTCCTTGCCAACATAAAAATTCAAATGCCTAGATTCTGCTGCAGTCTTGCGAAGTAGTGATATCCTTGATTTTCAACACTTTAGAGCAGTCTTGTGCAGCACATGGGTCCAACTCAATACATCTTTTGATCTATTGACTGCTTCTGTCATGCACATTGATTGTGAATCCAAGCGAGATGAAGTCTTTGACAATTTCAGTTTTTTCTCCCTTTATCATGATGTTGCCTCGTAGTCCATTGTGAGGATGTTGATCTTCTGGACATTGAGCTGTAATCCATATGGAAGCCTGAAATCCTTGATCTTCATCAATAAATGTTTCAAATCCTACTCACTTTCAGGAAACAAGGTTGTGTCATGTGCATATTGCAGCTTGTTGATATGTCTCCAATTCAAGCATTTCTTTATCATAATGTTGCATATTGGTTCTTTTGTGAGATTTTTTCCCCTTGGTGTTGAGGTGTAATCCATATTGGTATCGATCAGTAATGATTTCAAGTTGTGTTTTCTTTCAGCAAGCAAGGATGTGTCCGCAGCCTATCACAGATCAATGAACCTTCCTCCACTCCTGATACCCTGTTCCCCTTTATATAATCCTGTAGCTACTACAGTAGCTTTGACCCTGTAAGGGGTTTTCAACTTCCTATTCACAGTAGTGATTGGTCTAGAACTGCTGACCAATGCCTAACTAGCTCATAGAGTCTTTTTTCTTGATTTTCAGTCAGTCTTTTCAATTTGGAAGCTAATTTCTTTCAGTTTTAGAGAATTATTTTATTTTATCTATGTTAATTTGTATTTTGGGTTTTTTTTTGTTCAACTTTTTGTTTCGTTTTGAAACTTAATTATTTAGACACTGCCTGTTTTGGCTTAATTATTTAATTTTCTTATTTTTCCCTTTTATATATTTTTGCTTATGGGCATTTTTATTGAATTTGAATTTTTTTAACACCAATTGAATTTTAAATTGATTCTATTATATATTTTCTTTTCAAGAACTCTTTCTATTTCTTTGAATGTTCTCTTATTTTTTTCCATGAATAGTTTATTTTCTTATATTTTTGAGTGTGTTAGTCTGGGTAGACTAGAGAAACAAATTCATAAGCATGCATAGGTGTATAAGAAAGATGTTTATATGGAAGAGAAATTGAATACTGAGAAAACATCCCAGCCCAGTCCAGATAAGTTCCATAAGTCTGAGATTACCCCATATATCTGGTACCAATCCATAAAGTCCTCTTCAGACTCACAAAGCACATGCAATGACTCTGAATGCAGGAAGATCACAGGCGAGTGGGGTGGAAGTCTTGTGGATCCAATGGCATTGTAAGAACTCAGTGCTGGCAAGGGTCTCCATGTGGTCCCATCAGCTCTGAAACTCTGATTGCCTTGGCAGGGGTGGAGGGGAGGTGCGGGGAGCTTCACGTGGCTTCTGCTCATAAATGTCTCAGGGAGGGAGCACAGAGAGAGAGAGTGTCTTCTGCATCCAAGGCGGAAATACAGGAGTTTCCAGAATTCTCAGGAGAAGGCAGGGCCACACAGAGGCCTCATTGGCTATCACTCGATTGATAGACCAGCCTCCATCCCTGCACTCAATCCTGAAAGTGACACCAGATTATATAACCACCACACTGAGAAAAGTAAATTTAGTTTGAAGAATTTTAGTTAAAAAAAAAAACAAACTTTTTTTGGGGGGGCATGTGGGAATTCTGTGAGCTATCTCTGAGGTTCTTTTGCATTCCTTATTCTGTGCTGATTTGCTTTGGTCTCTGTCATGCCAGTTGCGCTGTTTGGAACCGCTGTTGGACCTGTTGAGGAGAACTGCTGGCTCTCTTTCCACTTTGAGGACTGCAGCAAAGGCTGCCTGAGTGCTCCCCGGGCCTGGGTGGGTTTGTAAACGGATGAGCTTCCACACAGGAGATAGAATGAAAGGCTCGTCATTCTATTGCTCTTCAACACTTGAAGAAAATGTTCTGAAACTGACTGGGGTAATGATGGCATGATTCTTTTTGATATGAGTGAACTGTTGAATTGTGTGATATGTGGATTAAGTGCCAATAAAACTGTTAAAAACAAAAAAAGTTTTGTGTAGCAGAATGTTTAAGGATTCTATAAGCCTGGATAGTCCTATTCTAAGAGCTATTCAGGGAGGCTCCGATGGCCTACTCTTTGCTGTGCAAACTTTCTCCTGATTTGTTTTCATTCAGTGTGATTATGGATCCTGATTCCCACTGTGCTTGCATCTTTTTCTTAGCCGCTGTGCTTCCAGCCCTTCACAGAAGGCAGGGAGTGTGTGCATGTGTGTGTTTTGAGGGCTGGAGGGTAGAGTTGGAGAGCGAGAACTCCGCGCTGGTAAAGTCTGAGAGAAAAGGACTAGAATGCTCAATTGCTTCTTAAACCCTCCTATATTTAGTGCACCCCTGAACATTGCTTCTGGCTGAGGGTTTCTGGAATTCTGAACTACGAATTCACTCATTTCATAGCAGCATGCCAATTTTTTGTTCATTGTTGTTTCAAGCTTTCTTCACTTGGCCTTGTCAATGACCTCTCACCTTTTTTATATATTGCCACCTGCTTGGTTTTCTCTTTTATATTGAAAGTTAAATGAAACTATATGTTAATTTTAACAATTTTATTGACAAAATATTTCACCACCATATAACTCAATTGCCTGGATATATTAAAAAGAGTCATGCAATTATCGCTGTAATCAGTTGTAGAACATTTTCTTCATTCTCCTACTCGTGATTAGTAAGATCCCTTCTCCCCCCAAACCTCTCCTGCAATGACTCTAAGAAACTATCAGTCCAGCTTCTTTCTCTTTCAATTTATGTATGCTGGGATGTATGTTGTGTGTGTGTGTGTGTGTGTGTGTGTGTATCCCCAAACAGCAGTAAGGAGATAAAATAGTAAAACCTCATTTGAACAAAATAAAACAAGCCAGATGATAATGAGAACAAATTTAAAATGGGTCAACAAGAAAAAAATGTTAGTTTAAGGCAGCATGTCAAACTCAATTAAAATGAGCAACTTTGATTTTGAGATTTTTACTCATACAGTAGTTAAAGGGTTAATGAGGGAATTGTGTGGATGGTATTGCCTTGATTGCCATTAGGCACTGTTTCTTCATGATATTTCTTTCTATTTTCATTTTATTTCAGAGCATCATGGGCCACAAAAATTACCTGTGGCCAGTGGACCGCCAGTATGACACCCCTGATTTAAGGTGCTAAACTAAACTAACCTTAGTTACTTTGCATTAGTTTACTGTCCAGTGCACTCTCTCCCATAACAGGCCATTGACATACTTGGTCCATGGGCAGAGGGGTTTACCAGATTTGAGGCTTTCACTGTTATCAGAGGCCTTCTGAAAACTGTTTGTTCAGAATTTAAGTTCTGATGCAGTTTTCTCCTCGACTTGGACTTTCTTATTTACAATCCTTCTGTGTACCGTGAGAACTAGTTGACACCTCACTCAGATGGCTGTTTGTTGTGAGACAAGCCTTTAAGACCCCCAATGCCATTCTTTCTGATTGCCTGGCCCCCAGCTGATTTCTTCACCATCCTTTGTGATAGCACCCACATCGTCCCATCTTTAGAATTTTGTTTGCATCTGTCTGCAGTCTTTTTCTCTTACTCTGTCCATGTAGATTATAACTTTACTGTGATTTTTCGATGTCCTAATGAGGGAAAGAAATACAGCTCTCAAATGACCATGTTTAATTGGAAACTTTCTCTGTTTTTCTTCTATCCACGGGTAAGTATAAAAGCATTGCCATTAGCATTGTAGTTCATTGAATGTGGTGGTTTTCTCCAAACACAACACGATTAAACTTGCCCCTCTCAGCACTGGCCTTGCTGCAGAAAAGTTGTCTCGGTAATACATTTGTCTTCGTCTCATTAGATGGTGCCTTCCTTTAAAAGCCCATGTGACTTTTATCTCAATAAAACTGTTAAAATTAATGGTGGTCATAATAATAAAGTCCAATCAAAACAGTGGCTTCCATGGGGACTTGCTGAGGGTAAGTTAAATTCAAGACAGAGATGTCAACCAGAGCATTTTGGGATTCCCAAGGTGTCATCTTCATAGATTATCTTGAAGGACACAGGACGATCATGTGGGCGTATGATGAAGAAGCTTTCAGAAAACTGCATTGGTGATTAAAAAGACCAGGAAAGCCATGCCAAGTAATTTTTATTTTCGAGCCACAAGAGTGCTCCTGATTCTCCTGGGGAAGTAAGGGTTACCCTAAGAGAATTTCATTGGGAAACATTACTTGCCCATCTTACAACCTTGATCTTTCCCCTCCAGACTTCTTTTTGTTCCCTAAACTCAAAGAACATTGAAAAGGAACATGATTGGAGTCCATCAAGCATGCCAAAATGCTGTTTTGATGTGGTATAAATCAAAGTGCAAAAATCTCCGGGGAATGGTGAGAGAGATGAAAACACTACCTTCAAAAGCATAGAGACCTAGATGGGGGATTTGGTAACAGTAGCTTCACATTTTGGTATTTTCATGTAATAAAGGGTTCTATGATTTCATATCAAAAATTTTTTTTTCTTAACCTAATAGTGTTGACTTCTTTTAGAGTCTCCTTCCTGAAATCCCTATTACTCGTACCTTTCCCTGTTCTGGTGGTATGTCTTTCTTATATAAACAAGGCATTTATATTTGGATGGAAATTACTTGCTTTTTTCCAATTCGAGGAAGTTTTGCTTCTATTTGATATGCTCTGGATGGATGTCCTTGCTTTTTCCTTAACAAGCTGGAAATGGTTTATTTTCCTCCTTTAGCATAGTGCTATGGTATCTTTTTTTTATTCTGAGTTCTTTCTGCCCATGTACTGCAACCATTGAAATATATATTTATATTTTAAATTTTTTGATGAGTTTATTATGTTCAATAATGAAAGTTGTAAGGCGAATACTCTCCTAAAACTATTTTTTCTTTGGAAAAACAAAAAACAATGAACACGCCCCCACACACACCAGGGAAAGCAAAGTCATCTCAGGATAGTCACGGAGACTGTGGCTGTCACACCTCTCTGCAAATGGGCCAGGCCATTCGTTAGTTGAGTCACCCTCTGGGACAGTGGCAGGATTATTGTCTGGATCCTATTCATCACCCTCCACCTCTGTGTTAATCCGGGTGGACTAGAGAAACAAATTCATAAATGGGCATATGGATATAAGGGAAAGGTTTATATACAAGAGGGATGGAACATTGAGAAGTATCCCAATCCAGTCCAGTCCAAGGTCATAAGTCCGATATTAGCCCATATGTTCGATACCAGTCTATAAAGTCTTCTTCCAACTTACAAAACCCATGCAATGAGACCAGGACAATCACAGGCCAGTGGGTGCTGGGTCTTGTGTGTCCAGTGGCAGTAGAAACATCTCAGCATTGGTAGGGGTCTCCACATGGCCTCTCCGACCCCAGAGGTTTGGCTCCATCTGGGAAAGCCCATATAGCCACTCAGGGTCCATCAGCAGTACATATTGGTGGTAGAAACATCTCAGCGCTGGCAAGGGTCTCTTGGTGGCTTCTCCAGCCCCAGAAGTCTGGTTCCACCAGGGAAAGGCCATGTGACTTCACCTCCGACTCCTCCAGGTTCCAGGGCTGAGGATATATCAGCATGCCGCCATCTTGTCTTGTCGGTAGACCATCTCCCAGAGACTGAATCAAGTCTATCTTCTCCAATTGGGAAATACTGCAAGACTTCCCAGAATTCTCAGAAGAAAGCCTTGCCCACACAGAGGGCTCATTGACCCATCTTCAGATTGACAGGCTAGACTCCACCCCTAGACTCCCAATCATGGAATTGACACATGAGTACATGACTGCCACAACCTCCAAACCACTCCTTTCCTGGAACTGAGCAGCACCTACTTCCACGTGCTTTCCAGCAACCCCAGTCACTGGGCATCAGAGTCGAAATTATGATCCATTTCAAGTAGCAGTTTCCCATTTACTTTACTTTGCCCTTTGTGTTCCTTCTCTCTCATTCCTTTATTTTTAATTTACAAGTGTTCTGCATCAACTTGACCTTCCAACTCAAAAAATTCTCAGTTGTAACCAGAGTGCCATGAAACAGTTGCTTTTCGGCTTCCTCTGCTTTTTCTTTTGGTCTCTTCCTATCTTCTAGTTTGGGCTTGATCAACCACTTCAGTTAATTTATTTGCACAGCTGGTAGTAAGATCATAGTTATGCCAAGATTTTTTTTCTGCCTGTCACGCTAATAATTCTTAAATATCTGAAACATCATTATCTGATCTGCTAGATTTTCCTGGGAGGATATTTCATAAAAAGGGGCACCTCATCTAGTTATTTATCAGAGTAGATAAACTTGAGTATCGTCTTGGCAGTTTTGTTATGTGCCACAGTCTTACAGGCCACAGTCGTGGTGAAACTGCAGGGAGTTTCTGATCATCCTGTGAGAAGGTCAGTCAGGGTTGATGGACTCCAGAACCTCCAGCATCTTGTGCTGCTCCTTGCTTCAAAGGTCCCTTTCCTTAAAGACCACCAAGAAATGAATGTGTCTGTTTCATTTTCATTTATTCTCAAGTAGTTTATAACTTGTCTTGAATGGTCACCAAGTCGCTGGGTACTTTCCATGTTTTCTGGCAAGAACTGTTAGAAAGTGGCACGTCTTCTCTGTTGTACCGAGCATATGGACACTATGGGTTATGATTAAGGCATAGTGAGTACCTTGACCTCCCAGTCATCGTCACAGTTTATCCCCACCGCCTCCAGCTCCTTGTGCTGCTCCTATTCAGGCAGAATGTTAAGAAGTAATTTTATTTAATTTGGTGTATTTCAAGGGGAAGGCTTTTTTCAGAGATTTTTTTTTTGAGAGCCTACTCTTGGTGTCTAGCCCCTGAAGCAGTGCTTCATACTACTGTTCCCCAGAGAACAGGTCTTTGCTTACCTCTCACCACCATCACGGCCAGTCTTAAACTGCTTTCCTAAACCCAGCTACATTCTTTAATATTTAGAAGTTTTGGAAGTACTCTAGGAAACAGCCTTGCCAACTAAATTTAGAGGGCATTTCCTTGAATGGTGCTGTCACAATTTGAGCTTAAAGGCGATACTAATATTTCCAGAAGACTATATTTAGGTCACAGTAAGAATCATCGCACCAGTTGGGATTGCTAGCAATACTATAGGATGGGGTAGGATGGCCACTGCAGATGTCCCAGCCTGAAAGTCCCACGGGAAGTAGAGAACCTCACTTTTCTCCCACAGAACCACTGGTGGTTTCAAACTGCTAACCTTACAGTCAGCACCCCAATGTGTATCCACTATGCTTGCTATCAGGGCTTCTATCCAAGATTCAAATCTTGTACATATGTCATAAATTCTTCCAAATTTACTTCTTCCCTTTTACCATTTGAGGAAAGGCCAAAACATTTTTCAAGGTGGCTAGACCCTTTTACATCCCCATCCTCAGTACAGTAGGAAGGTTAAAATCAATTTTAAATACTTTCAGTATGAAACAAAATATTGACATCCATGTAGTCTTATCATGATAGCATGAAAAGGCGCACTGAGCTACCCATGGAGTTTTTAAACACGCAATTCAAAACCTGTGACTGTTTCTAGCATAGGATCTCAGCAGATAAAAGACAAACAGAATGAATAATTTCTTACACATATTGGTGGGAGTTAGGTCTCCATGGGAAGCAATGGTAAAGACAAAGGCTGTCAAGTCTGATCAACCTGGTTTGATTTCTAGTTCTGCTACTAACTGTAAGATCTTAGAAAAATTACCTTATTGCTTCACTCTGTATATTCTTTATCTTCAATTGAAGATACTGATAGAACCAACTTCATAGTGGTGTTCAGGGCTTGAGTTAGGCAATGAGTATAAGCTGCTAAGCTCAAAGCCTGACATATATATTAACTACTCCATAGTAGCTATCTGTTTTTACTACAACAAAAACAATACATTAAAGCCATTAAATACAATGAGGGGCCAGGTGCACAACTGTTTAGGTCAGAGTGACAAACGCTGCTTAGCTGGAAGGTAATATGCACTTTTTCATTATCCGTGATAATGTTCCCCTCCACTGGTCCAGACAATTGAAGGTTCTTGGTTCCTTTATTCTGTTTTTTTTTAAATGTATTAACATCTCATTAAATTTCACATCTCTATGCAGTTGGTGTCTGTCAATAATTACTGATTAGCTCTTATATTTCCAATTCTCTAAAGAGAATTAAAGCCTATCTGAAGCCTGAATTCTGACTGGGGGAACAGCAATCCTAGGCTATAGCTGTTCCCCAAAGCTTCTTTCATCCTTTCATGCACCTTGACATCAGAGAGCCAACGATAATGTTTAGGGTTGACTACATCTTAGTTTGATACAGTGCCTTTATTTAAATTTGATGACTTAATGAAGTTAAAAAAATGCAAACCAAAGACCTGAATCTTAATTAGCAAAGATAATAAGACTCCTCATTCTGAAATTTCTTAGCTCATTCATTTGATAGGAAGGATTTATTATTGGTTTCATCAAGACCTGGTATTTGTATGCACAGTAATTATAGAGTAGAACATTTCTGGGTAATTAAAATTGCAGACGACTTTATAAAACCCTAGCTGTCAATATTAAGATTTTCTCACATATGTAACTAGTATCATAGGCACATCTTTTCATAGACCAGAAAACTTCACCCCTTGACTCCAGACATGATGCTTAGTTGTATGCCTTTGATGCTTTCTATGGAGCCAGAATGATTGATCTGTAAATTACAGTGTATTTCCATAATGTCTACATCTCAGCTTCATTGGGCAAATAACATTGATTGCATTTATCCCCAAATGTGGCAAAATATTAATTTTCTGTCATCTTAGTGTTAATAAAATATGCTTTAACTATAGCAACTACTATATCAGAAGCTATTTAATTAGATAAATAGACTACTTTGAACCATTAGCATTTTCTCTTACATAAATTTTCTTGGAGTACATTTGTTTAAAAAGAATATTTTCCTCTAGTTTTCTTAATTTCTCTATATAGTATGTTCAAAGTATGGTATGCAGCTGAAAACAATGACACTAAATTTTTTGTTTTCTGGGTTTTTTTCCCCATTGAATATTACCATAGACAGCTGATGAAAAGGGAAAAGCATTTGTAGAAAATTATTTGTGCCTTTCCAAGAGGAGAAAATACTGACTTCCTGGTCTCTTAGCAATTTTGTGGTGACTGTGTCTTGCACTTGCTCTAAATATGCATTAGCAGTTTATCTCCTAATAGGAGTTAAGAGGTAATTTTCTGCTGCTTCTGCTGAACTTAGATTGGATTCATTCTTAAAGCAGCACAGCAGAAAACACACAGACCTCCCATTCCAATTTTAAATAATTTAGAATGGAACTGTGAACACAGTATTTTCCCCAATGAAGATCATTTTATGCTGCAGTTTAATATAGGGTTTACAATTTCTATTTAAAGCCTGGGCTCAGGAGGGTAATGGTAAAGGGTCGCTTTTACAAGCTGTTTCCCAGGGATGAAAAATGCTTGAGAACATAACCTATACACAACGAGTCTGTCTACTGAATGTGATTGCCCTTAAAATTTACTTGATACAAGTCAACACTCGGGTTGTATTGTACACTTTTATTAAAGAGGGGGAAAGTGCTCCTAAATGAATGTCAAGCTTAATGAACCAAACGAGTTAACTCACATAGAAACTAGTTAAACGTGCAGAAAGACATCTTATAACCACCACTTCCCCCACGCCCTGTACTCCCCAGAACTCATCTTTTCTCCCTCCCTCCCTCCCTCGCGCGCTTTGTCCCGTCTATCCCTTCTGGGTTAAATTTTGAAGTAGCTTTGTCATTGTTCTTTATTTTTTAGAATAACTTGAGTACACACACACACACACACACACACTTGTTATTTCCTTGGATTATTTTCTTAAAACATGGTTAATTGCAAAGTTTGTGTCACTGTAAGTATGTATTTTCCACACAGAGTAGTAAATGACTACTAGCAGATTAAACAGATGGCTTTTGCTTTGAGGAAAAACATAATAAATTAAAGCTAAGCCTATGACTGTATTTCATTAAAAGATGAGCAATATATGATCCTGGTGTTCACATTTCTGTGTTAGACACCTTAGCCTAGAGATTGGCTAATAAAATGTGATTCGGTTCCGCAGCAGATTGTGTTTCCAACCCAGGAATCATTCCTACAACATGTATTAACATTTATCACCTTGTTTCTGCTTTAGCCCTGGTCACTCTCCCAGTGCAGATGTGTAATCACTGTGTGCAGATTCATTGGATTAATACTTCGGACCCTGGAAATGAACTTGCAACTTTCTTTTTCATTAGCATTAGCGTGAATGGTAGAAGTTGTATGATGAAACATCTTTAATATGAATAATTTCAAGTTACCAATTTCCA
This sequence comes from Nesogale talazaci, assembly GCA_004026705.1. Taxonomy (NCBI): domain Eukaryota; kingdom Metazoa; phylum Chordata; class Mammalia; order Afrosoricida; family Tenrecidae; genus Nesogale; species Nesogale talazaci. The sequence goes on along the minus strand of PVJH01009209.1, from coordinate 16,095 downwards.
TTAGGTTTATTCTGACTCATAGCCACCACATAAAGCAGAGAACCCTTGAAAGAGACCTCCCTGATACTTTGGAATAACCCATTTGATTTTAAATACTGTCAAGTATTTAGTACCTCACAGGATTAGTTCTCATCTTCTTTATTTTGTATAGTAAGCTGCTCTTCATTAAAGAAGCAAGGATATGAAATTTACTGTGTAGAGAGGCGGGCCTTTAACTCTTGAACCTTTAAAACTTCTCTGAGAGGTGAATTGGGAAAGGTGCAGATTTTTCATGCTTCCTGCAGTCTTTGTAATATTGACATATCCGCTAACATTCAGGAATGTGTAATGATGTAGTTTGATATTAAAATTAAACAGGATTTGTTTTTGTTAGTGTCAGAGAGTCTCTTCCAAATCATAATAATATTCCTTAATTGTATGACAATCACATCCTAAGTCTAACAACAGGAAACACCCTCCAGTCTTCTACCATCCTCACAATCAGTACTATATTTGAGCCCATTGTTATAGCCACTTTGTCAATCCATGTAATGAAGGGTCTTCCCCTTTTTACCCTAACTTCTACTTTACCCAGCATCCTGGGACTAGTTCCTCCTGGTAATCCATCTAAAGTACATGAGAAGTCTTGTCGTCTTGTGTTCTAAAGAGCACACTGGCTGCACCCGGGCTTCTAACTGGTTCATGCTATTTGATTTCTCTACTAAGGCCTTATTTTTTCACTTTATACAGGGTGAATCAGAATCTACATTTTAATAAGGTTCCCAGATGATTCGTATATATAGGAATCACCTGAAGATGCCTAAGAATCATCTGGGGTTATATACTAAATTACATGTATTAGAATCACCTAAGCATCACATGGGGATCTATAAGAATTTTCTGGGGGATTCTGTTAAAAAGTAGATTCTAATCAGTCTGATTAGAGTGGAAATGCTGAGTTAAATGTTGATTGCCCATCACAAGCTTACTGGTCCAGACTCCCCAACCTTTCCAGGAGGAAAGATGGCTGTCTGCATCTATAATAAAGGAATCCCAGGGCTGAGCCCCGGTGACATAAGTGGTTGAGTGCTGGACTGCGGCCTGCGGGCTTGGCAGTTCAAATCCAGTGTTGGCTCTCAGGAGCAGTGCTGGGTAGCTCCCACGACCACCAGAGGGCAGTGATGCCTCTCCCCCCCCCCCCCCCCCCAGTAAAGGAATCCCTAAGGAGCAGTTCTACTTTGAGAGCAGTGGCTCTCAACCTGTGGATCGTCGCCCCTTTGGGGGTTGGACGACCTTTTCCCAGGGGTCGCCCAATTAATAGCAGTAGCAGATTTCCAGTTTAAGAAGTAGCAATGAAATAATTTTATGGTTGGGGGGGGGAACACAAGAAGCTGTATGAAATGGTCACGGCACTTGGAAGGTTGAGAACCACTGTCCTAGAGGTCTTGCCTTGATGACAGTTCTCCTGGCATACTATACAGCATTCCCAATACCAACATTAAAATCCATCAAGCCTTTGGTTTTTATGACGCATTGTCAATTTCCTATGCTTGTAAGGTGATTGACATATCACGGTTTGGATCAGTCTCTCCTCAGACCTCAAAGTGCTATCTTTACTACTTAGTTCCTCAAAGAGGTCTTGCGCGGCAGAATGGAATTTGTCGAGTGGAATCAACCTCCTTCCGCGGGGCTTGATTATGGAAGAACGTGAAATCAGACCCTAACACCTCCGGGTGCTTCTTTGTTGATCCTAATGCTGGCTCACTTGTGAGGATTCTCTCCCCTTGGTGCTGAGGGGGAAATTATACCGGTATTGATCAGTGTTGGCATCAAGTCCTGTGGTCTGTCAGCAAACAGTGGGAACAGTCTTGTAGGCTGATATCCTGTTCCTGTTTTTATTATGTGTGAAGGAAGACTCTAGGAGGATTCAGAGTCCTGTGTATTTCTTGACTTTTGTAACAATGCTGTTCACTGTGTTGTTACTTAAAATAGAAGTATTTTTATGATCCAAAAGAAAAAAATGATGGAAAAAGTGACAGAGGCTCTGTGCATACGCCGCAAAACCAGGTTTATTTACTATTCATCAGCTTGATAAAATGTCTTGTGCTTATCTTCTGTTCCCATTCTAGCCAACAAGTCCCAAATTTGGAAAAGCCGACTCATATGAAAAACTGGAAAAACTAGGAGAAGGATCTTATGCCACAGTCTACAAAGGGAAAAGCAAGTAAGTTAACTTTTAAATGTTGCTTGTACAGATCTATATTTGCACTTAATACTGAGTAACAGTATATTTCAATACTTTTCATTTACGAGACCATAGTTTTTTCTCTCGTTTAAACAAGCATGAGGACAGTGGAGTAGATTTTTCCTCCTACCACTTTCCTCTGCTTCCTCCACCTCTTTTCTCTCCAACCCTCCCCTTCCTGGGTCACTTTGTTTTCTCTTTTTCTCATTGGCTCAGACAAGCTGAGGCGAATTCATTTCCAGGTGAATGGTGTGGTTAATTTCTCATGAGATTAGTGTTTGCTAGAGAATAACAGTATCGATTTGAAAGAGCAAACTATACTGACTATTCTTGATGTTTTTTAAAATTCAGCTTTGACTCCACTTTTTGTTTAGTCACTTAATTCAAAGAACTCCTGCACACTGCATTTTTCTTTGTTTCTATCTTGCTGCTGTACTTCCATATAGAGAAAACAGCTTTTTCTCCCACTGTTCTCTTATCTGACTATAGTATCCTGGATTCTGAAAAAGTTTGCCCTCATAGGCCTCTGATAGACATCTCCCTGCTCCATTATTGAGTGCTTACAGATATTTTATTCACTGGCATGTAACTAACAGCAAGTGTCATGATATTTCTGAAATATCAATAGGACACAGAAATTTGCTTAAACACAATAACTATATCAAAATATGTTGAAGATCTGTTTTCATTAAAAAATATTATAGGCCATAGAAAATCCTGACTTAAGCAATCAAAATCAATATGAAGAAGAAAATTCTTTCATGAATTATTCTAGACATATAATTGTAAACTGACTATGCTAATTTGATAATCTTGCCTTTTTTATTAAGTTTTATTCTTTTGTTATCTTTAAAAAATTTAAAACTGGCTGAGCCCTGGTGGCACACTGGTTGTGTGCGGGACTGCGGTCCACAGAGTTGGCGGTTCGAATCCAGCAGCAGCTCTCCAGGAGCCAGGCTGGGCTTCCTACTTCCAGTAAGGCAGTGATGCCACAAAACAAAACAAAAAATTTTAAAACAGGAAGAAGGAACTTTCCTTATAAAGAAGCGATGTAAGGAAACACAAATTCTGTACATCAAAATAGTATTAATTTTGATAGATTAGATATTTGCAGAAATGTTTAATTTTTTTATTTCAATGAAAAATAAAAACAAAATGAAATAAACAAAAATTCAGAAATGCTTGATGATTATGGAATGTCAAATTAATGGCCCAAATCAGTGGTCCTCAACCTCCTTAATGCCATGATCCTTTAATATAGTTCCTTTAATACAGTTGTGGTGACGCTGATATGTAGGTAAATCTGCATGTGGGCGGGCCACCTGGAGACGGATAGAGGAGCAGTGTCTGGAGACCATCAGACATATGTGTTTTCTGATAGTGTTGTGATTCACAGGTTGAGAACCACTGACCTAAATGGTTGAGCTTAAAAACTGCACATGTAATGTTACTAATTATCTTGAGACCCATTGCCATCAAATAGATTCTGATTTGTAGTGACTGTATAGAGGCTAGTGGGTTCAAACTGTTGACTTTGTGGTTAGCTGCTTAATGCATAACCCATTATGCCAATAAGTACCACGTATTAAGCAATTATTGCCTAAAGTACAGTGCCTGCCTATTCTCATTTAGCAAAAGCAAACATGCCATTTCCTAAGGCAGTAAAACCTTCCTCCAGAAGATGGATACTGATCTCCAAATTGAAGCTAATAACTTTTAAATGTTAACTTTAAGATATATATCAAAGCCTTGGAGATAGTTAAAAGATTCACTATTTATTATGCCTGAACAAAAGAAAGACAGCCTTTAGAAGTACCTACAATATTTTAAAGGTGATAATTTGAGACAGTTGATAGCTTTTACTCCAGCAGGTCTAAATTTAACTCGCCAGCATTTCTCCAGCAGTTTCAAGCCCTGCTGGTCACACATTGGATTAAATTTTCTTCAGTGGGATGTGCACACCTTTGCCCACTCACCTGCTGTGAGAGAGGACAAACTGCCTAGGCCTGTATGCTTTAAGGTGACAAGGACAGGTAGAACACCACCAGATGCCTGCTATCTAATAGCAATTGAGAACCGAGAAGGGCTTTTGTTTTTCTTGAAGCCTTGCATAATTTAAAGAGCTAGATGATACTAGGATCAACATTTCATTGTTCTTTAGCATGCAGATAAATTCCATGCTCCTCTGGTTTCCTTCTTTACACATGATCATTAGCTACCTCCCAAGAGCAGCTATAAATATCTTCCCATACAGCTGCCTGGCCCTTGTGTTGATCCAACTGATTTTCACTTTGTCATCAATTTATATGTAAATATGTAGACATGATTTACAGATGTTAAATTTGGATGCTACCCTGCTGTTGTTGGTAGGTGGCACTGCATCAGCTTCTTCTAGTGACATTATGTACAACAGAACCAAACACTATGGGGGTATTCCACCCCCACCCCACACAACTCTCCTTTTGTTTGAACCCATTGTAACAGCCAACCTGTCAATGCATATTGTCAAGGGCCTTCCTCTTTTGTGTTGCTTCTCCCCTTTGCTGAACATAGTGTCCTCCAGGAACTGACCTCACCTGACAACATGTCCAAGTTATGGGAAACAGAGTCACCCTTCTTGCCTCTAAGGTGTATTCCATTCTGGATGGATTTCTAAGACCTGTTTGTTTTTTCAATAATCTTCACCCAAACCATAGTTCAGACGCATCTGTTTTTCCTGCTCTTTCTTATTCAATGTTCAACTTTCACATCCAGATGAGGCAACTGAAAATACCATGACTCAGGCTAGATGCATGTTAGTCCTGAAAGTGACATTTCTGCCTTTCAAAACTTTCAAGAAGTCTTGTGCAGCATATTACCAATGCAATGCTTCATTTGATCTGACAACTGCTTCCACGACCATTGATGGTGGATCCAAGCAAGATGAAATCTTGACAACTTCAATCTTCCCTCCATTTATGATGATGTTACCCATTGGTTCAATGGTGGGATTTGAGTTTTTGTTTAATTGATTTGTGATTCATCCTGAAGAATGCAGTGCCTCAGGTCCTCCTCACTTTCAGCCAGGAAAACTGTGTTACCTGTATGCCACAGGTTGTTAATAAGCCTTCCTCCATGCCTGATACGGCATTCTTCTTCATATAGTCCAGCTTATCTGATGATTTGTTAAGCATACAGATTGAATAAGTATGGCGAGAGGATACACCTGATGTACACCTTTCCTGATGCACATGGTTTTATACCATATAGTACTCCTATGTTTTGTTTGCACAACTGCCTCTTGATCCATTTACAGGTTCTGCACAAGCACAATTAGGTGTTCTGGAATTTCCTTCCTTCTCAAGACTATCCATACTTTGTTTTGATCCATAGAATTGACTGTCAATTGTAGTCAATGAAACACAAATAGGCATCATTCTCATATTCTTTCCTTTCAGCTAAAATCCATCTGATGATATTGTTTGTCCCAGGTCTTCTTTTAAATCTAGCCTGAACCCTTGGCAGATCTTTTTCAATGTAACTATTGAAACTATTGTTGGGATGATTTTCTGCCATGCTCTCTATTAGATTTCTTAACCATAAAAATTATTAGTGAATAATTCTTCTGAAGTGCACCACCTATTCCTTAGTCTGTTTTTAGTCTGGAAGCTTTGCTGAAACCTATTCACTTTGAGTGACCCAGCTTGTATTTGAAATACCAGTGACAGAGCTATACACAAGCCAGCACAGAATGGCACACTGACAGACAAGTGGTGGGCATGGTGCCTTATGCTTCATTAATACCAGGACTCATTGATTTGGCATTGTACTCATGACAGTGCATGGCAGTGTACCTACACATGTCATCTCATGGTTCTTTTTCGTATATTTTTTCCCCTTTAGGAGGCTGGTGTAATTCTTGATTTTGATACAATTGTTTTTAGACAAAGTTTAGAAACTTAAAAGGGAGTATTTTTTACTTAAATTGAGTCTACTTGAGGCAAAATTAATGGAGATTTCTGTGCTCCAGCCTCTTTGTTATTGAGCCTGTGTCTGATGGCTGTCATTATTTATGTCAATCTATAGTCTTTTGGGGAGGAAAAAAAATCACAAACCTTGTTTTTTCTTTTTTTGGTACACTAGCTTTTTATAGTCATTGTATTTTCACATTTGAGTTACTTGGTTTTATTTTGACTAGTTTTTTTTTCTACATTGTGTATGTGTTTTCATAACTTGAGGTGGCAGCAAGCAATCTATCCTTACTCCTGATTCCTTACTCCTAGCCTGGTTTGATAGTCCTCATTATAGTCTGTACCTAACTGCTCTAACTTTCAATACAGCATAAAAATACATTTTACAATGCTTTGCATTTGCTAAATGTGTGACATTTAAAAATGTCTTTAAGCAACTTAAAATAATTGTTTTATTTAGAATTGCCAGTGACCTTTATGCAGAAGGCATTTTAATATTTTTCAGTTTAATCAACTAATGATTCTGTATGTTCTTTTTATATACTTCTTATGCTGTCGGCCCAAAAGAGATAAATTATTTGTAGAGTCTACACTCAGGAAATACTCTTGAAAGGAGGTGGTCCTTGGGGCATAAGTGGTTGAGTGCAGGACTGCGGCCCGCGGGCTTGGCAGTTCAAATCCAGTGGCGGCTCTCAGGAGCAGCGCTGGGTAGCTCCCAAGACCCCCAGAGGGCAGTGATGCCCCCCCCCAAAAGGAGGTGGTACCTATACATTAATAATTTTGCATAACTTAGAACATCATTTTAAAACAAAACAAATGAACGCTTTGTCAACAATTTGAAAGCCTATTTTCTGGTGGTTTTTAATTGCCAACTATCACGCATCTCAGCTTGCCTGGACTCCCAGGTAAAATGATGCAGGGTTTCAGGAGGAAAGTAGAGTGGGTGATGAGTAGAGTCAAACATTGAGGCACGTGCTCTCCATTGGCCCAGCTTCTCCCTGTCTTAAATCACTTTCCTCATCTCCCCTTGTCGTCTTAGGGATCCTACACACAGTTTCCTTATGGGTTCCTTCGGTGAACATGTTAGTGCCACACTTTGATTATCAGACTTTCATTGAAAGTTGCTGAGAGCCCAAAGCCTTAAAATGAAATCAAGCTGGCTGGCTTTGGACTACTGTACACATTTGGTTAGGCAGACGGGTTACATTTGAGTCTTAGAGTGGGGTTGTCCTATAGAGATGAAAATTGGAAGGGCTTGTGGGTTGCTTATGTGCAGACACTCGGGAATGTCTATTTCATATGTAATTTTAGTGCTTGTTTTTCATAAGTTTAGTTTTGTTGTTGAAGTTGAACCTGGCTGTTTTACAAAAGGGCTAGCTATGTGGCCACTGCCTGTTCCCCTTCTCTGAACTTGAGATGTGTTGACACTCACCTTCTCTTCTGTACACTGGAATCTGTTAGGTCCTTCAGGGTGTGATATACCTCGGTCCTTGGCTGCACACCAGAAAGAATTCATGCTGAAGCCTTCGTTTGTGACCCAAGTGAGTCTTACAGAAGGAAGAAAAGTTGTTTCAGTTTTACAATGGCACCCACAGGCTCCCTCATCCCATACAGCCTGCCTAGAAACTGCTCAGGAAAGTTATGCGGTTGGCTCCTGCCTTCCACCTTTTCAATACTTCAGTGGGGAGGTGTGGTTGTAGACCCTAGTCGACCCCAATTGGCTGAATTGAATTCAACTGATCCAGGTGGGCCAATCCAGGTATAGCTTCCACTCAGGTGTACCTCCCCATCCTGCCCAGGAGCCTGATCCTCTGAGCATGCACAATGTACCATCCCTTCATGGTCACCTCTAAGCTAAACTACCTAACAGATCTACTGGAGGAGCAAGCGTGACCCCCCAGCCAATGGCTGTGTTCTTGCACCTTGGTGAGAAGCCAGGAACTTTCACAAAATCTAGATGTGATGCGAGGCTGAAATGGCTTGTTTTGGATTTTCACAGCCATTGAATGTCACTTAGAAGAGGAACACCCTGTTCTTTGCTTCGCCTGTGAAGTTAGCGGCTTGTGCTTCATCAGACTAAGTTGCTTCACAGGTGATTCTGATTCCTGAGTTTTTTTCAGGTGAAAATGAGAAAGCTTTCTCCTGTGGGGCTCTACTAAACACAGAAGCCTGCCCACGTTGGTTTGTGCCAGCTGAAAATTGTTGTTATCTCAGAGGTCAATAAAAACAGAGGAGAAATTTGCTCACTTTATGTAACATGAGATTTATGTGATTGAAAGTGCCAATCTTCTTTTAGCATTTCATTCTCCCAATTTGTGCTGAATAATTGAGCTTGAATTAAATGACCTCATAAATTGAGAGACCAGGCCAAACCCAGGCTGAAATCCACTAAATACATTTCAAAGAGGTCTTCAAAGCCTCAGGAGAAACTGGAGGAAGAACTGCTTTTAATTAAAACAAGCAGCAGCAAGAAGAAAGGCAGCAGGAGTGAATCACCTTTTCAGAGTATGTGAGATTAAAGCCGCTAGTTCTCTCTACCTGCCCTGAAGGTCACCCCACTGAAACACCGTCAGCAGAGTTTGAAGAATTGTAAACGTTAAAACAATGAAATAAATTAAATCCCCAGGTGGAAATGCAGGGCTTCCTGTTCATTGTCATTGTAGTCTAAAAGGTTGACACCTGGAGAGTTGTGCTGATTCCCGGAACCTTGAGAGGTTGAAAACCAGTTGCTGCTGAGTGGATTCTGGCTCATGACGACCCAATGTGTGTCAGGACAGAACTGTGCTCCTGAGTGCTGTCAAGGGCTGGTTTGGGTTTTGAAGGAGATTGTCAGGCCTTTCTTCCAGTGTGCCTCTGGATCGATTCAAACCGCCAACTTTTTCATTAACAGCATGCATGTCAGCTTTAGGCGTGCTGGGGACCCACACATGGGAACGCTCTGCAACAGAGTGTAGCAACTTTGATTCTATTTTGCTGCAGGAGACTCCCGAGACCCACCTTCTGTTTCTTATTAGGATTGCTCTGATTTCCTTTAGACTCGGGGTCCCGGGGCCAAAGCTTATTACCACAGCTCACTTCAAAGATAAAGCCTGTAACCACACTATTAGTCACAGAGCAGGACAACAACAGCGTCATCGGATAAAAGTGGTAGTTTTGTAGGAAAGCATAAAGCATGACATTCATTACAAAGAACACGAAACAGAACTCCCCCCCCTCCCCCCCCAAGCAGATCGAGTGTGTAGAATTTTCAGGTACTTAGGTAGTTGCTGAAAAAAACAAAATAGATTTCTTATCATTACCTATTCCAAAGAAGATAACCACCCGTCAACATCTGCTAATTTTATTTTGTTATTTTAACTTGAAAGCCTCTTCAGATCACATATTCAGCCTTGACTTCCTGTCCTGGAAGAATTCAGGTAGGAGAGTCAGGCTCATTGTGGCAGCTGGTGTCATTTAGCCTGAGGCAGATAAGCTTTGCCTAGTCTGCTTGACAAAGCCATGGTGGCGTACTGGTTATTGTGCTCAACTTTGAGCTTAAAGATTGGTGACTTGCACTCCTTAGCCACATTTTGGGTGAAAGAGAGCAGTGTGTTCCTGGAAAGATTCCCAGGCTCAGAGATCCTCAGGCTTTAACTTTGAGTCAAAAGTCAACTGGATGCCAGTGGGTTGGGTCTAAGATGGGTAAGTCAGAGTCACTTGTAACAGCAGCGGAGTGTGGAATCTTTTTGACAGGACAATGTTGATATATTGTTCAAACAAGAGGCCTGTTTTCAATTATTAGACAAGCCTGTATAGGAATCACTTTCCTATTAAAACTCTGCATTGATTCTGACACAGAGATACCCTCTGTGAGACTATCTGAGACGGTACGCCTCTATGGAAGCAGATAACCCCCATCTTTCTACCACCATGCAGCTAGTGTAGAGGTTTCCAACCTGTGGGTCTCTACCCCTTTGGGTGTTGAACGACCCTTTCATAGGGGCATCTGATTCATCGCAGTAGCCAAATTACAGTTATGAAGTAGCAATGAAAATCATGTTCTGGTTGAGGGTCACCACCACATGGGGAGCTATGTCAAAGGGTTGGGACATGAGGAAGGGTGAGAACCACTGAGTTTGTGCGTCTGAACCACCAACCTGTGATAGCACCCAGTACCTAACCCAGAGAGCCAGTGGTCAGGGTTTAGATTCATAAGCCTTTGTTAACTGTTTTAATGTTGAATTTCTATGATCATTTCATTAGGAGATCCTCAAATTAATTGGAGAGACTTGCCTTTTTCAAAATATTGATCATATCACAGCAACACCCAAATGGTGACATTGAAGGACTCTTTGGACAGTGGGGAAACTGCTTTGAATTGCTGTCAATGCTTTTGATTATAAAAATAGTTAAAGCTCATTAAATCAAGGCTTCTAAAATCTTCATTTAGTGCAGTTTCTGTAGTTTTAGGAGACCTAATGTAAGTATACAGTGATAGGATTTATTTGGATTTTTTCAGTCACTTCCTTCTAACGATTCTTTCATTTTAAGCAGGATGTTCTCAACCTACAAAGCAGTGGTTCTCAACCTTCCTCATGCCGTGGCCCTTCAGTACAGTTCCCCATGTTATTTTCATTGCTACTTCATAACCACAGTTTTGCTGCTGTTATGAATCGGGTGCCCCCTGTGAAAGGGTTGTTTGACCTCCAAGAGGGTAGTGACCCACAGGTTGAGAACAGCTGTTATAGAGGTATGCTTGGTCTTTATAGCGTAAACTCTAGCGGTTTTCAAGTGGGATGATTTTGTCTCTCAGGATACTTTTGGCATTTCTGGATACATTTTATGATTCTACATCTTGGGGCTTGGATCTTAATTATCTTAGATTCCTGGGATATGGGAAAGTATTCTACAAGAAAGGGAGTCCTTGGCAACAAGGAATTGTTTAGCTTAAGAGTCAATAGTCTTGGCATTGCAAATCTCAGGTATAATAAGAAGAGCATGGAGACAGCGCCTATTTAAGACAGTTCACTTTCTTCAAAACTCACCACCATCAGATTGATACTGACTCATGGAAACCCTGTAGGGCAGGCTAGAATTGCCCCCGTGAGTTTGCAAGGCTGTGTCTCTTCACAGGAGTAGAAAGCCCTGTCTTTCTCCAGTGGAGTGCTGGGAGCTTAGAATTGCTGACCTGGTAGTTAACAACTCATCATGTATTCAAACCTCCACTGTGTTTGGCTTCAGATCTTTGTTTTCAGCGAGGAAGATTATCGTAGGTTGTTAATGAGCCTTCCTCCAATCTTCATTCAACATTGTTCTTCATGTAGTCTGTTTCTGGTAAACTGCTTATTACTGTTAGGTACTACCCAGTAGTCTCAACTGGACAGCAGAGGAAATGGCCTAGTTCTGCCTGGCAAACTCATAAACAAACAAACAAACAAACAAACAAAAACAAAACCTCACTGAGCAGCTGGTGAACCTTGTGGACTACAGTTTAACTCATCACCATTACATCACCAGGACGCCTGGGGAACTGATTGGAACACTTAAACGGTAATTTTGATGAATTCCAGAATTTTTCAGTGCCGTAGACTGTGGGTTCCCACAATCTTGGCATACTCAGTTTTCTTGCACTCTATCTCCAGAATCTCCATTAAGTGCTCATGAAGATGACCCAAGGAAGAGCTCTTTGTGGCCTGGCAAGGGAAAGAGAAGAGCACTGCAGGGTAGGCACGGTTCAGAAGCAAAGCAAGTGGCCTTCAGTTGGAAGGTTTTGGAGTCATTGCCAAATTGAAAAGTATACCCAGAACATTTTCCATAATCACAGTCTACTTTCTAAGGGAGTTCCTGGTCATACATAGTGAAGGATCTAAGGGAGAGTCCAAAGGTTGGCGCTTTGGAGCCATGAAGACATACCTAGAGACACACACAGCTGGTGATCCACTTCAGAAAGGACACAGCCTTGCACCCCTTATAGAGCTCACCTGGAGGGGGGATAGCTCAGGGACAGCTAACAACAGCCCTCTGGGAAAAGGGCACCATACCCTCCTGCCAGCTAGTGTACGGGCATCTCTGCCACTACAATCTCTTCCCATCTCCTGCTCTCTAATGCGGAGAAAACCCACAGGGGGCAGGGCCTCAAGGAAATAAATGGATGGCGAACACTACAGATGGAGAAAAAAACAGGGCTTGGGAGAAAACAAAGAAAGCGATGCACCAGGAGAAACGCTTGTGAGGATCACAACCCTGAAACATCAGGCCCGTCAGAGAACTGAGATTTACTCAGAAAATTATAGACTCACCGCAATTTCCTAGCCTTCACTATGCCAACAGGGTGTTTCCATGTAATAAGAATGGAGTGCAGCATGAGGATCTGTAAGACACAGACTTTCTTAGGGAGACTCATAAACAAGGACCTTAACAGGATTTCAAACCACTAGCACCTCTAGCTACAAAACAAGCTAAAAAGGCGACCCTCCCCCCAAATTCACTGACATTGAACCAGTCCCAACTCACAACAAACATTAAGCACTGTCCAACTTCCACCCAGTTAACAAATCCTCCCATTTAAAAACCTACTTACCCCAGTTCCTGTTACTTAATCAACATGTCTGCCTCTCAACAAAAATGATCGGGCATGTCTAAAAGCAAGAAAAATGTCTGAAGACAGGTGATCAGAACCAGATTGACACTGGTAGCGGGATGGTGTTTAAAGTCACTCCGGCTACTCGGGGGACAGATTCCCCTGAAAAGAGGCAATGACCAAGAGCAGAAGGGTATCACAAAAAAGAGAAACTATAAGAAAAGGAAACGCTAGACAGCACATCATGAAAGACAGAAAGAAACACGCTCGCTGCCATCAAGTCGATGGTGACTTTTAGAGACCCCCCAGTGGGTGTTTGCAACTAACTCTTTATAGGTGTTACAACCCAATCCTTTCCCGACGGAGCTGCTGCTGGTTTCGAACTGTGGGCCCCATGCATGGTGCATCCCAGCGTGTAACTTCCCGGACTCCAAATAAAATATGAAGCTGATCAAAATTCGTTGAAGTGCTGCTCCTTAATAGAATCAACATGGCCGAGGAAAAACATTAGAGAACTAGAAGATGGGCCACGAACAACTTCCCAAACTGAAAGCCAAGGGAAAAAATAAAAGCAGGGCATAAAAACATAACTGAGATAACCTCAAAATGTAAGACATTCATAAGTTACATATTCAGTTGGAATATTAGAAGAATAGGGAAGCGGTATTTGAAGTAATAATGACCACCAATTTTCCAAACTGATGTCAGGTAACAAAGATATAAGAAACTTAGACTATACCAAGTATGATAAATACGAAAGCTTCACTGGACTCCTCCAAATAGCTCCAAATTCCACATAAGGTATGTCATAATAAAACTTTAGGAAATCAAACATAAGGATAATATCTTGAATAAAAAGAGGTAGAATATGACATACAATCGACTTTTCATCATAATCCATATAATTAGAAATAGAAAAATTCAGTGAACTATTTTAAGTGTTGAAAGGAAAACTTACCTAAAATTTTATATTAAGCAAAAATATATAAGCTTTTGTAAAGGTAAAGGAAAAATAATCTTTCAGACAAACAATACCTGAGCTGATTCATCTCCAGCTGTAAAACATATTGTGGAGGTTTTCTTTGGCTATGCAAGTGAAAGACAGGAGAATCATAGAACTAACTCACAGAAAATGTAACAGTGGATTAGGGAAGATAATCAGGTTACAATTAGGGATCAGAAATGATTCAGAATGAGTTCTCTTCTTAGTCCTACCTACACACACACTGTTCTGTTATCCGGTCTCTCAGCCACATGGCTCCTTGGTTTCACCCCTTATCCGGCAGTCTTACTCAGTTGAGTTCTGTCAATAAATGTTCACACAGCATGGCATTCCACCATTAGTCTCTAGCATCCTTGATCTGCAAGCCTAGCTCACTAAGTAAAATACCTGTAGGAACCCAATTTTGCTCACTTCATGGACTGAGAAGTCCACTACTCTGCGGGGTGCCCTGACTCTTGGTTTTACCACGGCTACCTCTCTGTCCTTCCTCTGTCACTTCCCTGGTAGCACAGCTTTCTGTCGGTCATGGGTCACAGAGGGTCAGTGCACAGGGATCTTAGGACCCAAAGAACAATCCTCCCTCTTGGCTTTTCATTCTGGATGGTAATGAAATCTTTCATCCTTCTGGGTTCATCATTTAAATCCAGTGAGATCTCAAAACTGATCAGTCGCCTAATTAGGTTTTCAGCTTTTTACAATCTCAGTTAACACAGTTAAGGATTACTCATAACTGATTCATATAATTCGGTCCACATCTTCCTCCACCCAGACCCATCAGGAAAACATCATTTGTTGGGAGTCACACAGACTCTGCCTCAACAACTCATTGCCGTCAAGTTGATGCTAGGCTTCTAAGACTGTAACTCTTCCCTGGAATAGACAGCCTCAACTTTCCCCCAAGGATTGGCTAGTGCTGCTCCTGCAGATCACAGCCCGTCATGTAGCCATGACACCACCAGGGCTCCTATGACTATGGCAAAAGCCATTTTTAGAGAATTCATTGTACTACAGATCACTCCCTGTAAATCCAATGCCTAGTGAACTTCATCATCTAGATCATCAACAGGATCTATTATCTACAAAAATTCCCTTTCAATATAAAGACACCGGTTTAAAAGTAAAGGCCTAGAGAATAATATACCTCGCTAACATGGATTAAAAGGAAGTCGAAATAGCCGTGTTCATGTCAGTCAAGGGAGAGTTCAGGGACAAAGGGGGAAAAAAGCCACATTGTCAGTTTCGCCCCTCTAGGACCAAAGATAACTTCCCTGTTGGGGTTCTGAGATTGAAAATCCTTAATGGAGCAGAAAGCCTCATCTGGCTCCGTATCCCAGTACACCATGGGCGTTCCAAAAGAAGAAAATTGCATAAAAATTAAAGGCCCATTCTTCAAGAAGTTATGACAATTGATAGTGTACAAACCAGCACTATTGTGTCAAAAAGTAATAGACAAATTCGTTATTATAATTGGAATCTTCAGTACTTTCTAGTCACTGATTGAGAGATCAAGCAAGCTGAAAATCAAGATCCAGGAAGCGAAAGCTGTCAATTTCTTATAACTGGGTCCAGAACCAGCACAATATCGTTTCAACTACTCTGTTGATCCAGTGCAGATAGGTGAGGCGATGGCATGCAAACCACTTCTGGCCTCCACCAGCTACAACCAGGGGAGGAGAATCCAATTCCACATTGACTCAAAGATGATTTTTATAAGTCTGACATCAGACATGCCTCCAGCTTCTTTTATCCTAGTCTGACATTAACCATCCCTCTCAAAGCACTCTACTTTTCTGCTGGGCTTGATAATCTGTTAAAGTGGCCACGGAAAATCCACGACTATGGGGAGGCTTGAATAGAGAAGTTAACAGGTGTCAAGGCAGAATCAGAAATGGTAAGGACACAACTCTTGTGTCTCTTTCAGTTATGCTTGCCAGCAAACATACCTCTGGTCCTCGGCTTCTCAACTTGAGTCTCTTGGTCTCTTCCCTGCTTGGACAAGTGTCACAAAGCTCTGTTAGCAATGTGGATACTTGAGAGCACGCTGCTCTACGAGTTCTGGCGGGGGGTGGTGGGGGGAAGCGCTTTGTTCTGGCTGCTCCTCTGCTAGGTGCCGCTGCCTTTCTACACAGGGATCTTGGACATGACTCTGGTGATTGCTCTTCTTTCTCGATGGTCTTGAGATTCTCCATGAATGCTGTTGAGATGACCCACATTTGTGCAGTAGAATGGCAAAACTGATCGAGCGCCTCATTCGAATCCTGTGCACTGGGGGCTCCAACATAAAAATTGTGAGGCTCTGACAGGGTTGGCGAGCGTTTTGTTCTTTTGGGCACAGGGCCACTATGAGTTGACATTGACT